>JAUMHE010000080.1:13404883-13421432 GCA_032359235.1 Enteromius mattozi | reverse complement strand
GTGGCCTTTTTTTTTTTTTTTTTTGGGGGGGGGCGCATATTTATATAATAAAAAAATATTTATATCTCTTTTTCTTTTCTTTTCTTTTTTTAGTTTTTTCTGAATGTTGTTTCCTTTTTTGCTTTAGCAAGTTCTTACTATACCAGACATAAATCTTTTATTTTGCTAATATTGTACTTAGCTCAAAGTAATATTTTCTTTAAAAAAAAAAAAATAGCTTGCAAGAAACTTTTGAATTTGCATTTTGTAGTAGCTTTAGTCCTTGTAGAAACTTTTCTTTTAGCTTTTCTAAAAATACGTCTATGTCATTGTCTTATAATGCCCTATTCAGGCTTATACGAGTTGTTAGCGCTTTCCAGAAATTGTATATGCGGAATCCGCATTCTTTTTTATAATTTCAAAAAGAACAAACAGTTCTGCATCTAAAATACCTATTTGCTCTGTTCTGAGATCAGTTGATCTTCCCCAAAGTCCAAAATATAACAATCACAACTCCTAAATGAACTGATGTCAGATCAGATGTAAAGAGGAACTCCTACTCAGAATTGCTGTGAGTGTGTTGGTTTCACTTCCTGCATTCTCTGCATGCTTTGCGCTATTGTCTGTTTTGGCCTGTCTCTCAAAAGCACATGACCTCATCCTTCTTAGACGACAAAACCCCAAATTCTCCAAGGAGAAAAGGAATCGTTTCACTACATATTGATGTGCGCAATCCAGCACCTCTCTAGCAGATGTGTCCCTGAACACTTTAGTGAAATGTTTTTCCAGAATCCTCCAAGTTGAGTTTTCTAATGGAGAAAAAACTTCACCTTTTAATGTTTATTCATGGTTAAACCTGTATAGCCTGTCTTTAGTGGAACAGAGACGGAGAGGTTTAGCAGAGTGTTCATGCTTCTCTTTTCTATACAATGAAAATAGATGGTGACTATGCATGCCAAGCTCTAAAAAGATCAAAACAAGCACCATAAATACAATCAATGCAATTTGTGCATTATATTCCAAATGTTCAGAAGCCGTTTCGTGGGTTTTTGTAAGAAATTGAATGTGATCACTGAAAATGTCACTGCTCAATTTCATGTATGAAAATGGGATCTCATAAATTTACTTAAGTAGGTCAGGTTTTAAAATACAATACAGGATAAAAAGTTCTGGTTGAAATATCCATTTAAGGCCAAACACAGTACACAAATGTTACTTATACAATGTCCAATCATATCTATTCCGTTTTAACACTTTTTTTTCTTGGATTTGTAGGAGACACGATTGCCAGCGTGAATGACACTTCTGTGGAAGGCTTTCGCCATAAAGAAATCGTCCAGCTAATTAAATCATCAGGCAACAGCATTAGGTATGTAGATACTTAGTGTTCTACCATGTCTGATTTTCTAAATAAGCGAAATTGTCACTCTTTCCTCAAAGTAGAGTATAAGCTTTAAAAGCTTAAATTGAAACTAAATTGTTCGAAGTGTACCTGTGATCTTTTTTAATTAGCAATGAAAAATTAGATCTGCTGTTACTTTATTGGAACCACACCCCCCCCCCCCCCCCCTTTTTTTTATTTCCTGTGTAATAAAAGATAAAAGGCCAGTGAAAATGAACCTCCGTTTATAAAGTGTGGAGACCAGTGATGTAAACCACATGAATGCAAAGAAGTTCATGCCTTCCCTCTCCACGGCTTTTAACCCAATTATTTCCACTTTTAAACATGGTGTTATGCTGTAAATGAGAAAGTTTACAGCAGCCCATTAAAAAGAGGTTCATATCCATATCACCAATGCCGGTCCTGAAATTATATACATTTGGGGGAAGGGGAGTTTTGTATTACCACTAAGCTCATTTTCAGACACATTGTGGTCCGTTTTAAACAGCTCTTTGACTTCGTTTAATTGCTGTGTTTAATGGATTGAGGCTTTGAAGTGTAATACTGCACACAGTATAGGAAGTGACTTTGTCATGCAACGCTGTGTGTTGTTCCTGTGTCTAGGCTAGAAACCGTCTATAGTGACGCTATACGAAAAGCAGAATTGGAAGCCAGGCTACAGTATCTAAAGGTAAGTTTCTCGAACCACATGTACACTGAAATGCTTGAATCAAGCAGCATGTTGTCTCGTATATGTAGACGTTTACAAGCGGTGTAATGTAAGCCCAGCTTAAACACAGCTGCCCCAGTCTGGCACCGAGCACTAGCGCTGACCACACCTGTTTCCTCTCACAGTCCACCTGTTCCAGTGACAGGCCAGTCTTAATCCTCACATACCACAGTACAGCTGACATAGCACCGTCCGAAAAGAAGCAAGGCACATTTTTACATTCCTTAGGACATTCTCATATGTGAAAGAAGAAGCCTAGGCCATAACCAAAATTAAACCATATTATAGTTTTATTTAATTTTTGTCACTTCTGTGGTATGAGTTAAACTTTTTGGTACAAAGGCTTTTGTCAGGGTTAAAAGAAATCAAAACTGATCTAAAAATCAAATCTAGATGTCAGACTATGTTAGTTGTTGCAGCTACATTCAATTTATTTTTTTTATTCATTTGAAATGACTAAATTGCTACATTTAATTACTTCAACTGAAATAATAAATTAAAGCTAAATAGAACTATTTTTTTAAATTACAAATGTAAGCTTTTGTATAACTTAAATCTTTATAATTTAAACTTAAATGAAAACAGATTTAAATCTTTTACAATTAAATGTTTAATAATCTTTTGTATTGTAGAAGTAATACTAAAATATTCCTGGCTCACTTAAAGTTAATATTTAAAAACACAAATTCAATAACACAGCTAAATAAATTTTTTTTGATAACCATTTTTAACAATTTACATCATAATGTTGTGATGCCTAAACTTAATTGTAGAGTTTAAAACCATTTATTTGTTTAATGTTTATTTCTTTCATTTAGATGATACAGTAAAATTAAGTCAATTTTAACAGTTGTCTGCTATAACATAAAAATAATAATCTGCTCTTTGCTCTGTTTATTGTAAAATAGGTGCATCCCTTTTTATTATGAGATTGTCAAATGGATAAAAACGAAAGATGCCAGAATAAAGTTTCAGTATGACAAATTAACTTTTTGTTCTTTATATTTGGTGAAAGAAATTTATTTTAAAAATGGACCCACGCAACAAAGAACTCTGCAATGAGTTTCAATTTGATGGTTGGTTAATGTGAGAAGTAGTGATAGAGAACTGAGAACTGTCTGACCTCACTGACCACACGCTTCCCTGTTCTCTGTGATGATGATGGGAAAGCTTATATGAACAGACCAGCTGAGTGACACGTGAAATTAATGACTCTTACTATGTCTTTTTGTCTCTCCAGCAAACCTTGCATGAAAAATGGGATGAATACAGATCTCTAATGGTGCAGGAGCAGAGGCTTGTGCATGGTGAGTTTTAACACATGATAGTGATCTTTACACCAGGCCTTCGAATGATCTTGTTTCAATAACGTCTAAAAGGTTGGACACCTGACATTTGCACACTTCTGCATGTATTTGTGTCACACTAAACGCTTCCTGTTAGCACAATGTTGTGATAGACGATTTAAGAATGAAGAAATGAAGAAAAACTAATTAAGAAGCAAATGCTAGTTTTTTTCTGTGTGATTTAAGGATCAAACTAAATGCCTCAGCATACCAACAGAAGACTAGCCTGCAGGATCCCTTAAAGACTTTTTAGATAAAAAATTATGGGTAATAAAAGGTTCATATTTTGATTTTTGGGAGTCCCCAATAACAGGTTGACATTCATGCAAGGTCAAAAAAAGACCAGTTCATTGTCTTATTCATTTATTTTTACCTTACTTGCTCGATGAAACTATTCACTCAACTATTTTTTTTTTTTCCCAAACCCCTCCTTTGCATGGCGCTAATCCACTGTGATTGGTCTGATTGGAGTCATTCATTTCATTATCCCTGTAATGCCTGATAAAGCAGTACTTGAGGCCCTATTTACACTAGTGTGTTTGTTTTAAAACCGGTTTTAGAATGGAAACGATCCGTGTTTACACTAGTGTTTCAGAAACGATCTCTGTTTACACTACACAACCTAAAACGCATGTCACATGACCATTCGTGTAGGTACAGATGTGTATAGATGGATTTTCTATTAAATCGCGGACGCGTCTGCGTGCTTGGAACGACTGAATGGGAAATCTACAGCAACGAGCATGATGTGATTGTTTACACGGTCATCAAGGATACGTAGAGAAAATGTGGGTACACTGAAACGCTGCCCCGATGTTTTTAAACTAAAACGCGCTCTGCAGCGTTTTCAAAAGTCTCAGTCAAAGGGTGCGTCTCAATCAGCTCCCTTGTTCAGTAGTAAGGGCACTGATTAGGGAGTCGGCCAATTTTTGCAATTCGCAATTTCGCGATTGTCTCAATCGCGAAATCCTTCTAGGGCACTGGAACGTTCGCTCCCTGAAAAATCCCACAATGCACCGCAAAAACTAGGGTGCATCGGCGCTCACTATTCTCCCTTACTGGAAATAACATTACATTTCTGAAGCGTGAAACATAAACCACACAAGTAAACGCGATGAATATGACGACACACGATAGAAGATTTGAAAAGACGGACCGTTTTTTAGAATATTTTCACATAAACACACAACGCTAGGTAATGTACACATAATTATCATTTAGAATAATAATAAATAATAACAAATACTTGGATTAATACTCTGCTGAAATGTTGTAAGAACATGTAACAGAACGATGTGATTTAAAGAAAATAAAAAGTAATATGAAAAATTATATTGGTCCTGCATGTTGTTTATTAATTCCAGTGATGACGTTCTGCTATGTTGTCCGTTGACGCTGCATGTAATCACGTCACTAGAATTCGAGTGATCACTGTCCCAACGTGCCTTGAGTCAGGGAGCTTACCAGTGACCGAACTCATGTACACGATCTACTGATTCACGAGCTAGGGAGCTGATTGAGACGCACCCCAAGGTGAAAAAAAACAGCAAGGGGGCAGGAAATATTCTAATGTTTCATGTTGAGGTCAACATGAAACGGATCTGGACTCGGTTTTTCAAAATGACTCATTTCAATGATTCGATTATTTCTTTTGGTAGACCACAACTTTATACATGTAATTTCAGATTTAACTTGGCAGGATGTTTTTATTCACTTAGGGCTGTGATAAACACTGCATGAAAGGTTACTTTCAAAAATCCATAATGGGGCACTTCCAGAGATTAATTTAGTTATCTGTTTTCAATCTCACAGGCATCGTCATGAGTGATGTGGCTGTGTACGAGTCTCTGGAGTCAGCCGGTTTATACGGTAGCCTGGGAGCTCCGAGCCCTGCTGCCATGCGTGCGTTACGAGGCACTGAGAGCACGAGCAGCAGCGCCAGCCATCTTAGTGCTGCCACAAATGAGGATGACCCCCTCTACCAAACCTGCATCTTCCAGAGGGAGCGTTCCAGCAACGACCAGCTTAACTCAAACCAAGAGAAGACTCAAAGCGGCCGTCCACGCCTCATTCGTCCCGCCAGTGAGCTCTTCACTACTGCTAAGACCACCCTGACCCGCAGCGCCAGCACACGCAGTTACCTGAGGGGCCCGCCGTCGTCCTCGGTGCCTAACGGAGAGAAACAGCAGTGCGGAGGGTTCAGCACACTGCAGCGCAAACCCAAACAGAAGAGCTTCAGACGGAGGCTGTTGAAGTACATTCCCGGACTCAACCGACCCCTAGAAGAGGAAGAAAGCAAACTGTGAGGAACAAAAGCGAACTGAGAATTCAAAGACTCCCTTAGCCAAGGACTAAATGTTTAAAACGAGTGAAAAGGAAACTGAAGACCAAACGTAGACGCCCAGATAAACCAAAGAAAATCCAGTGATGATAAAACAGTGTTTGCATCTTGTTTTCTGAGAAAAATTGAGAGCCTGTTTGGTCAAGTTGGTAATCATTTTAAGTGTGCCAAACGCATCTGAATACAAAACATTAGCTAAAGATTGGTTGGGCAACTTAAATATTATTTAATAAATTTTAGACTTGAAGTATTCAGATGAGTCTAAAATGCTGAGTATGTCTGTTTGTCGCTGGAATATTTTGTTTAAAATTCTGTAACAAATAATAGAACAGTTAACAAGACCCAAAAATGTGGACCAGCGTGTCTTAATCACTTTCTCAAGTCCTTTAACTAGTTTATTAACATTGTCTAACTTTATTTCCTGGTGCACATTTTGCATCTAAATCAAGAAGCAAATGTTTGTACATATTTTGTTCATGTTTAAGTTATTTATTTAATGTTTATTTTTGTGGTTGTTTTTCCCTTTTTGTAATTGTTAATTGAAGATGTACAAAATGAAGGATTTTTTTGTTATTATTTGATCATATTTGAAAATACTTTGGTCCTGAAGGATATTTAAGAAGTGCCTTTTTGGCATGTATGTGTAAATAACTTTTTGTATTTTTATTTTTTTGTGAAAATGTAGATTGAAAATAAAAGGATGGTATTTTTCCCTCATAGTTTCTCTAGTACGTACTTTTCTCCATTTCATACGTATTCTTAGGTTATTTTCCCTGAAGTCCACTTCACACTAAACTCCCTGCTGTTAGAGCACAAGTGCTCTTATTGTGCAGATGTCTTTGATTTCTTTCCAAAATATTTGTCTTTGCACTTACGGTACCGGCAGCTCATACAAAAGACTACACCCTAATGTGCTTTCCTAACCTCAAAAACAACATTGTCCTATGAGGCAGAGACTTGTGTATTGTAGTATAAAGGGATCCCTTGCCTTCCTCTAATGCTGGACTCTGAGAGACCTTCAGTGATGTCAAACGAATTCATTGTAGGGAATGTGCGGATTGCTGTTAGGAATATGCATCGGAATGTGCATCTAAAGAGTGACCCCAGGATTCCAGGCCACAAGCCTCCATTCTCTTCCTTAAGGTCAGAGCTGAACCCTTGCCCTCTGCTTGCACACACAAACACATTCCCCCATGGTGCTTTGACAAGACACAAACCGCATCATCACCCCAGTGTACAGCCTGACCTTCCAGGTCACGAAATACCCCACCCCTTCTATTTTCTCTTGCTCTCTTTACGTCGTTTCCCTTTTGTCTGCCTTCACAGCTGGTCCCAGTTACGTCAGAAGCTCTTTGGATGGTCGCTAGTGTCAGTACTGCTTAGTTCCCTGTGTCTTGATTAGCCATTGTTTTGTCTTCGGTTACAGAAATGGGTATGTGGGTAACTTGTCAGCTGAAGACGTAATTGGGTTTTTAAGCAGATTTCGAAGGCTGAAGTCGTTTCATGCCATGACGATAGTTTAAAAAAAAAAGTGAATGCATAATTAGTTGGGAGACAACGGGACCCAAAGCAAAGCCATGAATGGGCCTTTTAATGCTTGGGGAAAACAACAGGCTGACAGAGTGGGTTGTGTGCAATTAGCACGGCAGGAGAGATGGGAGCTTGGTAGAGATGGCGCACTCAAGTTTGTTAATATGCATATTTATATCTTATTAATGATGTTTGCTAAAGTAAGCATTACTACCGTTTTTATAATAAATTTAATTAAATAAAAGTAAGTTTTTATTATAGTAAAAGTGTAGTAACCATGATTGATTACCTTTAGCCACAGTTTTACCACAAATACCATGGTTAAACTATGGTAAATATAGCAAAACCATTGTTAATTGGTGGTTGCCATAGTTTAACTAGTAACCATGGTTTTATTTGTAGTAAAATCATGGTTAATTTTTGTAAGGGTATGATGCTTGCTCTTAAGGTGCAGTCACATTTACTGTCGTTAGGCAAAATTTCAAAGATGATTGAGGGGTTTGTGTGAGGGTGAACAAAGCAACATGAAGCATTTCTGTTTGACAGAATATCAGTTTTAAATACTTGAAATGTGACGCCCGTTCTTGGGCCACTAGGCAACCACTAAACAAACAAAAAAGACATGCTCAAAACCATTTACAGCACTTTAGCACATACTGTCAGTGGTGGAAAGAGTAATAAGAAATTGGACTTAAGTAAAAGTATTGCTACTTTAGGAATATTTTACATCAGTTCAAGTAAAAGTACAAAAAAATAATATGACTCAAGTAGTAGTCTGCTGAAAGTTACGGCGTTAAAAAATACTTTTTTCTCTATTTTTACCCAAAATGAGACAATGTGAGCATTATGGAGCAGGGTTAACTGTTTCTGTTTCACAAGTGAGAGCCAGGAAATCCCTTATATGGACAAATGCATCAGCAGTCTCACATCTTGCCATTTTACTTACGTTACTTTACTTAAAGCTAACAAACACCACTTATAAGTAATAACAATAACAATACTATTTTTTTCTCAAACATACATAAGATCTATCAGATCACATGAATGTGTAATATGACACATTTGCTTTGAATTTTATTCTGTTGATAAGTAACTCTGCAACTACATGTCATTTTTCAGATGAAAGTATTATCTATAGCTCACATTAGCCTCAATATTAACCTCACAGGAAACACTCAAATAACACTCAGCACCAAACCACTCACAAGATCTTGTAAGGCACTGTGCAGATCCTAAATAAACAATGTCAAGATTTAATATGGTGTTCATTGTGTGTTATATACTTTTATAAGTTATAACCACAAATATGTAAATATTATAATGGATTATAATTGTTTTTATGATTAATCATGAGATGTTATAACACATAAGGTTTTTTATAATGCATTATAATGCCTTAAGAATATCTTTATAATGTACTATAAATACAGGCTTCATAGAGTAAGTGTTACCTAAAATTGTATTAAAAAATATATGTGTGTGTGTGTGTGTATTTTTCTGTCTCACAGTGATAAGAAAATATTTGGAAACACAGAAGCTGTTTTAAACACAACTATAGTCATTTTTGAAGCAAAACTAATGATTAGTCTCATAAATTGTCGTGTTTGACAAGGGGTGTATAGGGGTGTAGCTATCATTTCAGAAGTGAGGGGGGACAGAAATGTAACAAAAAACAACAACAACATCTTCTGAATTCTGTCTAATTAATAGGCTTTATTTTTTCTTATGTCTTCTAATTGGCTAAGAAAACAAATACACTGCTGGATAATAACCGATCATCTGAATTCTATATTTTTTCTGTATTTTCCTTATGACGGTTTTAGGATTGGTTTATACAAATGCATAATAAGGCAAAAAAGTTTCTATACTGTAAGAAATGTTACGTCAATAGCATTGCATTATTCATATACTATATTTATTACCTAGGAATGACACACAGTAAGATGACCTGTTTTACTTTCCACCTCTGCATATTGTAGCGATGTTAAACCAGCCACCCACAACCTAGTATCATGACACTTTGGATTTGTGGGGGCGTATGCACGTTTTTTTTTGCGTAAAAACTGTGTGCGAACATTATGATAATTCAGATTCGGGCTTAAATTTATATTTAATTCAAAATACATTTAGAAATCAAACAGATTTAACTTAAGTGAAATCAAGCCTGGGGTAGATCGATTAAGTTGTGCGGAAAGCCCTTATATGGAGATGTTTGGGCGTGTTCTATGCAAATTACTAACTGCAGGGACACGCCCCTCATTTAGAGTTCATCATCATTATTGGACGAGGGCAGGATCAAATGTGTGTGTGCGTAGGCAGCTGTTGTGATTCCGGTGGAAATTTTGCACAAAAAAGTCTTCGCACATAAATAGGCAATTTATATGCCATCAATAAATGAGGCCACATATATTCAGAAAATCTATTTTACACTACAGAGACCACTCTTTGCTGAGTTTGGTGGTTGCTAACATGGGAAGTAACAGTGCCAGGCGTCATCTTGGCTTAGGCCTGCACCGACAGCAAAAACAACATATACAAGGAGAAAATCACTTCAGTTCATGCACAACGGCTTTTGTCCCCAGACGTTACAACTGACATGCAAAACCCCAGAGATTGCACCAATGACGATATTCCTGTGCTCTTACAGCATGACTGCGTCCCTAATTCTGTGTTTCCTAGTATCACACAAAACAGTCTGTGTCTATGTGCATGTTTTTCATTAGAGTTTGTAATATAATAACTTGAGGAAGAAGAAGAGGCCGAAATGAGTTGAGCTTCCTGTTTGCTTTACAATATTCTGGTGAAACTTGCGTATCACTGGAGTATTATTAAATAGACGAAATATTACGAAATATATAGACTTTGCATAAATTGAGAAAGTTTTGCTGTGGACAGACTTTTTTGGAAAAGAGCACAACTATTGGCCCTGATATTTAAAGCATAAAACTGCTATTAAAAATAAGAATTGGAACAAAAATGTATGCCAACATCACTATGTATGCAGCCATGTTTTGCCTTTACTATTTTGTAGCCTTAGCAACTTTTATTCACACTTTTAATTTAACTGGTTACTTTTTTACTGTCTGCAACATCTTGGTGCTTCTGCTAGCTTTTTCAAACCTATTTTATTATGAGAGTCAAGGTTAAATGTGTACAGGCGAAACTGACCTTGATCAGTGTGAGATGTTAGTTTAGTGTCCGTTGTGACAGGAAGTCAATAACGTGTGGGTGTAAAGGCTATTTTAGAGCTTCTTGGTCAGGTCTTAAGTGTTTAAAGGGTGTAAGCTGTAGATTTTTGTACAATGTCCTCCCAAACCACTAATCACATGTATGACATCAGAACCTGTCTATGCTTTGCATATCTACAGTAAAATGTATATTATAAGTTCCCATATAAAAAGCAGTCTGCGTTTTGCAAATAGTGTTAAATAATAATAGAGACAGAAACGATCATAAAATCTCTTTGCTGTGAGCATGTGCAAAAGAATAGCCTGTTTTAGCAATCAATAAGTGTATTTTGGTCCATGTTGCTAAGGAAGTTGATTGGATTGATGTATGTGACATCTTGGCTTGATCACAGAGCGTGAGTATGGTTGTGAGAGAGCGCAGATACAAGTCACATGTGTAGACAGGATGTGGTAGAGAAATTGTGCAGGAAATGCATCACAATGCAATGCTGCCTGGTGAAAAAAAAGACTGTACAACTCTTTCCAGAGAAAGAAAAGTTTTTGTGTAATCTTTTAGTGCCATTTGAAGGGGATTCACCGGACATTATTTACATTTCGAGATTGAAATCAAAGTAAAATCCCTGTTCCGTCTGAAAAGTTCCCTGATCGAAACCAGACATGTTAATGCATCACTATTTTTCTTTTTCTACCACAATAATTACCAACAATATCATTGGAATTTATATACAATGATCCTTTAGTTTGATCTTTTGCTTTTATATAGCGGAATGCAATCTAATTTAAATAAGTGTAATAAACTTTTTAAAAGTGATTTTACAATACAAACAATATATAATATCATTAAGAACTAGTTTGGAAAAGTTAAGCATCACTTTAATTGCAATTAATTTTAGAAAGTATAAAGTAATTAAACTAAACAGTGCCGTATCAGTCTAAAAAGAAGTGTTTTGTCTGTGAAATGCATTGAGCTTATTAATCTCTAAAGGAAGTGTTGTTGAAGGCCTCTGTCATGCTTGACAGGCTTAGAAACAACATAAAGCACTTTCCTAACTACTATCCAAGTTCTGAACTGACTCATTATTTCCATCCACACACTGAGGTAGTAGTACTTCCAGCTTATTGCCTAGCTGAGACAATATTCCCTCTGTTTGCAGGGTTTAATATGACGTTGCCTGCTATGGCAGGTGAGTAAATAATGGCCTCATATCAAGTGCACACATTCAAAACAAGCATCTGCGTGGCTTTGTTTATGCCAACATAGAATAGACCATTAGTTGGCTAATTAATAGATAATGATGTTTTTCAAATTTTAAGTGATACATTTTATTTCATGATTGATAATAGTTTTCATACACATTGCAAACATTCAGTGTCCCACATGTACAGTGCACATGCATTTCAGTGCCTCAGGCTGTAACAGGTGCATAAATGTCGTTAATGACGTTAATGAACGTTATTTCTTCGCTCCATCTCTCTAGCTTTTCTTTCCTTATGGAATAGTTAAACAAAAGAGTCAGCCAAACTATAACATGTCTGCTGATAGCAGAGCTTAAGAACTGGAGTAATATAGACAGCTGCGTTTCAGCTGAACTCAGTGAGGCGAGTTAGGCGCAACCTGCTAACAAAATGGGAAACCCTTCATTGCACATTAAACCATTTGGCTGTGAACCAATACACTTATTAGGATTGTGTGTCTGTGTGTGTGGGTGGGTGGGTGGGGGGGGGGTATGGGGGGCAGGTGAAATATCTGAAACCAGGATATGGAGACCGTTGTGAGGTATTTAAACAGAAGACTATCTTAATTACACTCTATCCTGTATTTCAGCCACAGAGTTAGTTCCTCATTTTCAGCAGTTTTATGACGACAGAACCTCTGATAATGGTTATCAGAATAGACGTTGGCTTTCAAGTGGACACCATCTGCCTGCCATTACAACTGTTTTTCCTCTCACGACTAATGTTTGTCTGGTGCTGGTAAATCAGTGTGCACCTGGTTAAAAGATTACATTGATTGCCAATGTAATTTTAAGGTCTATTTCCATGAAAGCCTTTTAGACAGGAAAGCTATCTGACCAGTTGTTATATAATAATTATCTGGCCTAATATGTGGAAAATACATATATCAATACTTGGGTACATAGATGGGAATCTATTCTACAATTGGGATTTTGCTACAGGTCCAGGCTTTTTATAGAAGGCCCCCAAAGAAACAGACAGGAAGGGAAAGCAGGTTGTTGCAGGAAGTTGGTGAGGCTATTTGCCATAACAAGCAGTGATAAGTTTATTTTTAAAAATGACTGAACATTTCCTCAACGAATGCACAAAAGTACATGTTGCTGATGTTTTGCTTTTGGAGGTCAGTTTGTGGACTACAAGGTACTGCAAATGTAGTTGATTTCAGTGGAAACAGGTTGCAGGGTCACACTTTATATTAGGTGACCTCTACTATGTACTTAAATCGAAAAATAAGTACAATGTACTTATTGTGCTCATATTGTATTGCAAAACACTTTTGCTGCTGTTGAGGTGGGATATGGGTAAGGGACCGGTTTGGTGGTATGTAGGTTTAAGGGTGAGTTAAGGTGTAAGGGATGGGTCAAAAGTGTAATAAAGAATGGAAATACAGAAATGAAAATGCCTCAAATGTCATTTTAGAATTCACATACTTTACACATGAGCTGGGTTTATTTTGGTGACTCTGTTGTGTCCTGTCTATTTTTTCTCTCAGAGAGATCAAAGTTGCATATCGCCTCATTGAGATCAGAGAGAAATAGTGTGTATATGTGTATGTCTGTTTGTGCAAAATGAATGATAGTGTCTCTACTTAAAAGAAATAAGCAAATGCATTAGTAGTAAAAGCTTTCCATCTCAACACTAAAAGGAAATGTGTGCTAAAACTAAGGTACACTGTAAAACTTAAATAATATGGCCTTGCCCTGCACGAATGGATTTTAGAACTGTACACTGATAGATTTTTATTCTTTGTTGTTACTACTACAATGGTCCAAAAACACTGGAGCACAAGTGGAACACATTGTCCAGCCAGGTCCCAGTAACTGAATGTTGCTGTTGCTGTTGTGTTTGAACAGCTTGGCTCTGCAGGTCCATTCTGTGACACTGGTGAGCGTGTTTATCAGGAGGTGGGGATGTTGATTCATCAGGGTTTTCCAGGAGACCCAGCGATCCCCGCGTTCCAAGACCGAGAGGAAGAGAGCAATGGAGCTTGGAGATACTGTACGTGGTTCCTGTCTGTTTCCCAGTGTAAATTCCAGATGAAGTAGGTCATTCTGACCAGCTGCCTCTAATCACACTGCTCTCTTTCTCTGACTAAACTCTCACTATCAGACAATCTTAATGAGTACAGGCTTCAATCAGAAACTGATATACAAAAATTCAAATGTCTGTTGACTGATTTTTAAATCATGATTAAGGATCTACATGTTAGAATGATTTCTGAATGATCATAGCTGCTGAAAATTCTAAATTGTACTCAAAGCAATTTTAAAATGTATTAAAATAGATATTCTAAATTTGATAAATATTTCCCAATATTACAGTTTTTACTGTATGTTGATCAGATAAATGCAGCCTGTATGAGCATATGAGACTCATTTAAAAATAACATATGGGTCATATATTACTAATAAGCACGAATATGCATACGTGACTTCTGAGTCAGGAGCATAAGGTCATATAAGGTAAAAAAAGATGTTTACTAAAATCAGAAATTAGATTTTAGACAACATCAAATACATTCCCTTGTAATTGACAAAGTGAAAAAACACAAAAAAGCCCCATTTCTATCAGTGACTAATAACACTGTCACTAATACATCAGCAAAGTCTGAGATATTAAAAACATGAAAGGTGATGGTGAATTTAAAAAATAATAATGACGACAGCGAAAGAGGCAGATGGATGCATGTGAGTGGCAGCCGTCGCACTGGAACCACGTAGGCGTTAGGTTCTCTGGAGCGAGAAGGAAGTTCTGTGGTTTCTGATTGGCTGCCGCATGTTTTTCCGTTTGCATGAAGATCTCCCATGACCTCTGCAGCCAGTCTGATTTAGACATGGAGCGGTTTGTCACCTCAGCATTGGTTAGTTACATCAGAACGAGCAGGACATGATGTTTCATTTCAAGACATCTGATGTCTCGATGCCTGGGGGAGTGTTTTTGAGTGCATGTAAGGCTAAAACGTTTCAGCATTCAGTGTGACTTTAATTATACATGAAAATAAAAGTCTCTTATGAAACACAAAGAGGTTAAATAAGTTCCCCATCCCTCCCTCATTTCTTCTTCCACTGTTAAAACCATCTTGGCGACAGCAACCCTGAGTGGATCAAGGAAACTCTGAGACAGTATTACTGTTGTGCTGTCTATGAGCTGTACCTTGGAGCAGCAACATAAGTGTTGGACGATGCAAGAATTAAAAAAAAACTAAGAGGAATTAAAAAGGCTGCTTGAATCTATATGAATGAGTCATAGATGGCATTGGTCCTGGCTTTGGAGTGGAATCAGACGCAGTGGTGGAGGTGTTGGCTGAGGCAGCGTCCCTGTTAGCGCTTGCCGCCTCTCCTTTTCCTGGCTGAGCCCTCAGCTTGAGCCTCTGTGCAGCTTCCTGACTGTTTTCCTGTTCAGCTCTGGGAATGCAAACAACGTGTACCCCCACCCTTTACTGCCTCCCCTCATTTAGAAGTCCATAGTGACACCCAGTGTCCTATTTTAAAAGTTAACCCTGTATCCTATTTGGCCTCCTTTACAATGCAGGTCTTGATGTCCAATTCTGATTTGCTGCCTATATCTGATTTTTTTAATTGTCAGGACCTCTGAATGAAATATTTCTGGCTATACAAGGTTAAACAAAGTGTGAAGTAGTATCTCTTGTTAAATTTAAATATAAAGAAAATGTAAATAATGTAAGTACTGTAGCCTCAACATTGCTAACATTGCAGTGTTTTGGCTGGTCACCAGATCATCACTATGCACGTAATAAGGTATTGTGAGTCATTTGTGGTGCACTGGTATTTGCTAGGGTTTTCTAGGTGGTTTCTTCAGACAAAAAAAAAGCCCTCAAAGAAGAGTCAGAATCATATCCTGGCCCATATAAATGACTCATGCCACTTAAGTACAGGACTGTTTTTATTATTTTTTTTATTTTGTTCTTGAGGCAGACATCATAACACTGATCACTTTGAAAAAGTAAGAGTGCGTTCATGTTAGAAAACTATTAAGAACACGGGTAATGTAGTCCAAAGAAACTGAAAAAGGTGCATGATAGAGCAGTGTTAATGTGGGCATTAAACAGAAATTGAAATGTTCTATTCTTCCCTATCGTGACATACTATACAAGTACCTTTTACTTGTTTTTATAGATGGAAGTGGTTGTTTTGTCACTGAAACTCCTCTGAAGTCATACGTGAGAAATCAGAATGAAACCTCACACAGTTGGACAAGCATTACACACACACATGTTTGAGAGAGTGGGTAATTCACCAGCCCAGAGAATGTGAGTGGGCACAGTCAAAAGAGGTCTTTCTGAGGCCGTAGTCACAGAGGGACAATGCCGTTTGTGTGATAGACGGAAAACAGGCACAGACGTCTTGGACTGAAATCACACAAAAAAAGCCCAGTGTTATTAAAATATTAAAGATGTCTTTAAAATTGTGACGTATTTGGAAAATGCAATCTCACACATAGACCTTCTCTTCAACAATGAGCAATTTTGTTGAGAGGGTTTGCAAATTTCCAGATTTCAGCAGGGGAAACTGTTGATTTATATTCTCTGGTACCCATTCATCATAGACCAGCAATCATTTATGACTGTACTGTGTCTAAGAGTAACATAAAGCATGTTGAATGTCAAAACATAAAATAGATATATAAATTCATAGATAGATTCGTGATAGAATATAACTGGTACTAGACAGAACGGTAACACTATCATGTACTAATACGTGAATTAACAATTTCTTGACTGTAAACTAATGATGAGTTAAGACATCTATTAATCAAGAACTAACTTAACTACGACATGACTCACATGAATTACTGCAT
>JAUMHE010000080.1:13385081-13404783 GCA_032359235.1 Enteromius mattozi | reverse complement strand
TAAATAAATAAATAAATGAAATAACTACACACATACACTCATCTCATTTCATATACTTTAGTCAGTCAATTTCAATTTACATGTTGGACATCATATTTCCTGCTTTTGGACTATTTCAACAACTAAAATTAGTTCCAACCACAGCATTATTTTTGCGACTGACCAAATATCAGTGATTTGTTTAGTCACAATGACTTGTTTACAGTGACCTTGTCCTGACCGGTCAATATCGCACATCCCTAATTGGACTGTGAATCTGTAAAGACACTGATTATCCCTGGTCTACTACTGGTTTGTGAAACCAGTTCATGAGAGAGTCGCTGTTTATGCAACTTGCCCCTGAAAATGTCACAGGACTGCTTGAATCAGCTTTGCTGCTGCCGCCATCTACAGGAGTGCATGTTACACCCACACATAGAAGAGTAGACTTCTTTATAAGCTAAAACCCCTGGTAAAAATAAATAGTGTTATAGTGTGCTTACAGAGTTTCCATGGAAGAGTCCGTGGAGCCCGAAGTCCATCGGATAAACTGATAGTGGTAGACGGCTCTGGCCTAACAAAAACATGAGTGCAGATGTATGTAAAGCAAAAATCACTTCATTTCTATTGAGTGAAGTCACTTCAGCCCCATTTTGTCAGAAAATGTGTACGCAGGTATAACTGAGAGCACCCCTAGTGGTTTAACTTGGTTACTTGCAACCAAAACATTAGGGTAAGGTTATTTTACGCAAATGTAATGCTCGGAAACATTGCTTGCCTTACTGGGTCAGTTTCAGATCAAAAGGAAAAGAACATGAGGACTCACTTGTTTTGGGCAAGCTGATTGTTGGATTCACCCCAGACAAACATAGCAGCATCATCATCAGTCTCTGCAATCATAGCCCCAAACGACAAAATCATCCACAAGGCAGTTTTTTTATTCATTTAAGCCAAAAATCAAAACACAGAATGCAGAAACTATGCATATTAAATGAGGCAAAGTGGCAATGCCACCACAAACAGTAGAAGCCTAGTATATAAAAACACTCAAAAAGGCATAGCATAAATTCAACAGGTCACAGACCGGTTTCCCAGTCTTCATTGGGTGAAGGGTTTGTCCAGTTGTTAACAGGCACCTGGAACTTCTCCAGCAGCTCTACATGTCCTAAAATAAAAGAAATAAATCAAATCGGAAAAGGTCGTAGCACCAAACACTCATCCAAAAGTTCAGTAGACAAAAAAAGAAAAAAAGAAAAAGGGATCCACACTCATTGAAAAACACAAACAAGGCTTTACATTATACAGGTCTCTAAATGAGTTGATTGACTGGATAAATGCAGATCTTTTTTTGCCTTTACACCTTTTTCTACATGAAAGTACAGTGAGATGAATGATTACATTAACAGCCCATATTCAAATACACAACACCAACCATCTTCAGCATTCAGCATCCTCTTGTCTTCACAGTTTGCGATGTGATGAGACAACTCATGCTTGGGAATCAAGTGCCTGGCATTGAAGGGGCAGGTCTTCAGTTCACTGGCCAGTTTGGGGTGGTTCTGGAAAAGAAGGGGTGAACTTCTCATTACACCAGCGTCAAGAAGACTGCGTTTTTACAGTTTCAGTAATTATTACTGAAACAGTAGCAGATGCCATAACCCACCTTCCTGCACTTGAGAACATGAAAAGGGAAGCGGGAGGCCCTGATCTGGTGGTTTTTGTCATAAGGGCACTGCACAATCCTGTTAGGGTCACTGGCGTCATCAGCGTCTTCCCCGTAAGCTGTGGAAACAAGAGCCGCCATCATAAAACTCTGCTGCTCTCCCAACGTGCTTTTCTATCCTATATAGTCATGTTTTGACTATTATTTTGAGACTTAAAAAGAGTTAGGCCTGTAGAAAGTCGGGCTGCTACATTACCGGCCTCGTCATTCCAGCCTTGCTGTTGATTTTCAGAGTTTACTCCAGACGGACCAACACTACTCCCGAATCTAATAGTGGCCATGCTTGCTTCCTTCAGGAGATCTGGCTAACGTTAGTTTCCTCAGCCTTGAGCGCTCCGTTGGCTTTGATAAAAGGTCACCCTAAATAAAAAAAACAAACCAAACTTTAAAAAAACACACACTGTTTAAATAAAACGGTCAAACCACTGGAAAGGATGGAGGCCGCCGAGCTCCAAAAGTCAAGGACGTTCTTTGTCTTTTGTAGCCGTGAGGTATGTCGCGTGCTCCCCCCCCGCTCACTTCAATCAAGATCGTCCGTCAATCAAGCGCTGTGAATGTGAAATGTCACGTGATGCACCATTTAAAAAACGTAATTTGTTTCGTCATTATTGCATCATGATTATATACCACGGCAAGAGTTAAGGGTATTCTATAGTCTTTGACCACTGTCAACACTTCCAAATACAGGCAGGAAACAAATACTTGCAAAACTTATTTATATAGATTAAAATAAAACAATAAAATAATTGAAGAACTTTAGATGAAACAGTTACAAATGTATTATTTTAACAGCCTCACAGACTATTCTAAACACGAGGGATCATTAACCTACAATACATAGCTACATCTATATATCCTTTTTTTCTTGATTTGGAGAAGACTTGTCAGTTTTTTAAAAGGAAGACTCCTATCACACAAATATTACGGTATCCATCTACACGAAATATTTGGCGCGCATTGGTTATGATATATACGGTTATTGAAGCAGCCAATCACGGAGAACGGAATGCCCCGCCCGCATTCCATTCTCTGAAGACACGCCTACGTTCAACTGTCAGCTGCTCAGTCCAAGATGGCGCTGTCCTGTAGAGGGGTATGCCGCGGGGCTTCATTGGTCTTACTGTTCGGAAAACGCCCTGTCGGGGTCAAAACAAGTCTCTGCACACCTAGAGTGGCTTCCACAAAACCCAGGTACTATTTAAAACAAGTTCAGACCGATCGATCATATGTCGGCGGTGGGTTTCATACCATACCGCTAGGTGTTTTTGGATATAGACTCGTTATAAAATGATACTGGTGGTGATGTTTCATCATAAATAATACAAATGGAGCCAAGAGATGTATTTATAATTATCTATCCTCATTTCAGCTGTTGGCCAGAGAAAAATTTGCATTGGTTTTACCAGGAAATACAGTACATGCCCTGCCCTGTGACATCACACGTTTATTTATTTGTATGTTTGTTTTTTATGTCTGTCTGTGTAGTAGTCTGTGGTTTGTTAGACACTACTCTCCTTCACAAGCCAGGCATGGGATTGGTCGAAGCGTCGTGTCCGGTCTGAAATGGGCCAGTGAGAAATATGAGAGATTCCTGCAACGTCGTTTTCCACGATTTTATGTTCTCTATCAAACTTTTATGAGAGGTCAGAGTGAATAATAAGTCTTAAAATGATTTTTTTTGTCCTCAAACCATCACTGGCAAATATGTTATGATATAGGTTTTATGATTTTCTACCAAGGTTTCCGGCTGCTGTTTCAAGATGGTAAAGAAGTGAGAAGAATCGTAGCCCGCATGGTCAGTGAAAGAATAGAGCACCAGAATTTGCCTTACCGTGACATGGAGAAGATCAGGCAGGTGGGTCAAAGAACTCAAGCAGACATTTATGGGATATTCTGCTGATATAAGTCATATTAAATTGCAATTTTTGTGTGTTGTTTTCAGGTGCGCAGGGACTTGATCAAAGCCGTTCCATTGGTCATCTTATCAATACCTCCTTTTGCCAACTATGTGGTCTTCATTCTTATGTAAGTGTTTATCATACTCTGCTGAATATTCAGTGTTTTGTCTTTTAAGAAATTAAGCATTTTTGCATTTTTTAAACTGCTTGAATATTGAATGTCTCCCTTGTGTGTTACCCTTTCATTAATTGATCCAACGATACTTTCATCCTCAGGGACGTGATTTTTCCAAATTTATACAAATTTCAGACCTGAAATGTATTACCCACACAAATTGTCAATCTGAGGGAAAAAAAGTAATTTTAAAGCAAAAATTAATACAATTTTTTATTTATTTATATTATTGTTGTAATATAGCAAAGTAACAATGACAATAATAATATTGTTATTATTATTAAAATAACAATAATTATTATTAACTCATAGCTATATTACGTTAATATTTTGCTAAATATATTTATTTAATAGTTAAAATGTAAATAAAATATAATATACATAAAAAACTATTTAAATATTTGGTAACACTTTAAAATAAGGTGTCATTTAATAACATTAGTTAATGTATTGATGAACATGAACTATGCATTTATAACATTATTTATTAATCTTTGTTAATGTTCAATAATGAAAATGCAGTTGTTCATTCATGTTAGTTTACAGTGCATTAACTAATGCTACATGCTGAAATTAACATTAACTAAGATTAATAAATGCTGTAGAAATATTGTTCATTCTTGGTTCATGTTTACTAATGTTAACTAATAAACCTTATTGTAAAGTGTTACCAGATATTTTAAGTTTGTTTGTTTTTATTTTAAATGTTTTTTTGTAGTAAAACAGTATTATTGCAATTTTGACATTTTCTTTTTTTGATGATTTAAGTAATTTTTTTTGCCTACTTTTTAAATAAGATTTTTAAACTTAGTAATTGTGAACACTTTGAATAATTATACCTTTATTGTTGTCATTAAATATTATTTTTATTTTACCGTACTATAGCATTATTGTCATTGTACTAATAATTGTAAATGGTAAAAATTGTAATTGTAATAATTCTTTAATTTTTTACAGTTTCATACTTATATACTCAGCATTTTATTTTATTTTTTGAGTAGTTTTTAAATCTAAATAACACATTATTATTAAAAATGTTTTTATAATTATACAAAGTATTATTATTATTATTATTATTAAATGGGGTGAGGGGTGTTTTCTTCTTTCTTGTGCTTAGCTGATCATATGCCTGCATCCTCTAGGTACCTCTATCCTCGCCAGCTTCTGATCCGGCACTTCTGGACCCCACAGCAGCTGGTGGAGTTTCAGGGGGTGTATCACATCCAGAGAGCCCAGCACCACTGGGCTATAGTCAAAGGAATGGAGAGCACATCAACATCGGTTCAAGACAGCCGACTCAAAAGCCGCCTTACAGAGCTCTGCAGTAAGGTAGCCTGAGCTGATTCATTATTTTACATTATGTGTACAGTTATTTTATTCAGATTTTGACTTTATTATATAATTTAATTTATATTACATAATGTTTAGAAAATTATAAATGTGTGTCTGCAGGTGCGAAGTGGAGTCCATCCTGTGGTGTCTGATTTTCATGCAGTGAGAACTTTGTTCTCTGGTCCTCCTTTGGGTATCAACAGAATGTATGCAGATCAGAAGGTGAGCTCCAAATAATGGGCTAGTTTTAACAATGAACTTCACTTCATATGTACTTGGTCTTAGTCTTGTTTAAAATATATTTGCAGAGACACCTCTGTTCTTTGCTCTTTCTGACGCCCCGCCTCCCAGGCTTCTGGATTGGTCAACGCTTGAACAGCCACGCCTTAGAACTCATGCAGCTTGACCGAGCCATTGTTCGATTAGGCTTGCATCAGTTAAAGGACACAGAACTCAGAGAGGTCGGAGATCACTCCTCATTTTGCCTGTGCCATTCTATTAGCAGCCTTTATTTAGTAAAATATTTTGAGAATATTTTACTTCACATCTGCTAGGCATGTTATGTGAGAGGGCTGAATCCAGACCGCCTCAGTCCAGGACAGTGCCGGGAATGGCTCACACAGTGGTTACAGTTCTCAACACACCTCAAAGGTATACAAGCCTTATGAAATAAGAATTTTTAACCTGGCTTTACCAGGGTTCAGATTTCTGTTCTAGAAATGTATGCAAATTAGCACACATTTAATTAGACAATGCCTTATTTGCATATTTAAACATAACATTTCATAGCAACATTTCTGTATGCAAATTCGCTGTAGACTATATAACAACTGAGTGTATTGCCCAGGATATTGTATCCCACAATTCAGTGCAGTGTAATGAATGAACCAAAAGTAATTGCTTTTTAAAACTGTACTTCGTTTTACTTTTTTTACCCAAATTTAAACAATACTAGATGAAAACATGGGATAATAACTACCATACTAACTCATTACAATCTCAATATTCCGTAGTGTGAACTCATAGATGTGCTCTCAAGTTTTCTTTTAAAATATCCTGAATGTTTCTTGATTGGTCAGCAGCATGTGTTAAATAGCATGAACAAATATCACAGAGGAAACCACTGTTGTGCTTTTGAAACTGAATTGACTGTTACTTTGTTGCACATTCATTGTGGTATCTTCTCTCCTTCCTGTTTGACCAGAGTCCGAGACCTCCCTCTATCTACACTGTATGGTACTGCTAACTGTAAACTTCCCTAAACACCCACGCCACTGACCTCTGGAGGAACTTGATGACTTCTCTTGTAAACACTGATCATCCTCCAGCACACCCAAAGGCAAAACACAGCGGGAACAAACAGACTCCTGTATGCAAATGCAAATAGTAAAACACAAGCTTTTTTACCGTGAGTCTTTTGGCTTAGTTGCAGGTTACTGTCATAATGAAGGAATTATTCACTAAAGGGGCTGTCATGCTTTAAATGTGTTTCTTGAAGATGTATCCCATTTTGTTTACTTCAGTAAGGAAAAGATAGGAGGGCCATGGTCATTGAAAGATGTCATCTGGATTCTGAAATTCGAGTTTGGTTTTTTCCATATAGACAGGGTGTGTCATTAATGATGTACATTTACACTGAAAGAGGATCTAACCATATCTGAGACAAAAAGCACACTGAACATCGGCCAAATGCATCCTTTTGGAATTAAACCTCATTGGTCTTATATTGAAACATTTTCATTCTGAATATTTATTGTACCAACAACACTTGTTCATGTGTCATTTGTGAATTGCATTTTGAGCCTTTTTGTACCTTTGTTTAAAACCTGCACTGACAAGTATCACATTAATTTTACTATAAATAACCAGTTTTTATGTTTTAAATTTGATGTCAAAACCAAAAAGCAGGTTTTCGGCCTTTAAAAAAATGGAGATAAAGTGTATTTCTTAATATATTATTAAGCTATGTTCTATAATGCAGCATATACTTTAACTACATTTGTTATTTATTTTTGAGTTCTAAAGAAACAATCTTGTACCTTGTTCCTGTCCTATCCAGTAAGAAGTTGTTTGCTGTGAGCACTGGGTTGTTTGGTCATAGCATTTATGTTATGCAAAATGAGCGTGGTCAAGTTCTGAAATAATCTTATTCAGCCTTTTAACAGGTGCCTTTTACTTAAGAACACAGGTAAAAACAAGGTGCAGTTCATGCCATTATCTTTATATGTTGCCAAATGAGTTGCGTTATTTTGTTTTTATACATAAAGGGAATGCTGTTTGCTTCTGTGGTAAAGTACATATTCAATGCAATATGAAAAGATTGGAACTTCTATTAAAAGACTTCATAACTTTATGGTCTGTTGCATCCCTCATCAAGGTAGCACTGATTCACCTTCTTTATATTTAAGACAAGGACAAGCTTGTTTAGAACATTTTATTTCTTCTTTTTTGACACAAATGGTTCTATAAATGTATCAAATTTGGCATATCAGTAATTGATTGTTGTCCTGTAACCCAAAGGAATGTAACTGCAGTAAAGATTAAGTTTAAAATAATGTCTAAATTATAAATCAGAGACTTAACAGGAAACTAATCTACTGGATTAGTCTCAGAAGCACAGACGTCATAGATATTTCATTCTCAAAGAAAATGAGTACTGTCAACTTACACAGCAAGGGGGAAAATAATTGCCATTTATATAATAGTTTTAAAAACACCTGAACAGTCTCTATGAGCTTTAAGTGATGTGCAGATATGGATGAAGTGTTGTCACTAGATGTGATCACATGACCTCATATCCGCTGCGGATGGCTCGCAACAGAATGCAAGACAACACAATGCCCGTGATCTACAAAAAAAACAAAAATTGATTGGTTAGTGTACAAAGAAGGGGATGTTTCGATGTGCATGTAATAGGAAAACCAATCTTGCAGGTCTTACCTGCACAAATGCAATGACCAGAGCTGCTACAGCGATCCACAGGATGCTTTGTTCTAGACGCTTTTCCAGAACGGGCTGACATCCCTGTTAAACAAACACAAAAACAAAACCTAAGTGCTTATAGCACATCGCACATATTCTGTCCAATAAACAATTTAAACCAATGTTATTTAAAAAAAAAGTACATTTAAGTAAATTTTTTTAGATGTGAGGGTATTCTTTGTAAAAATGCCACAGTACAGAAGTCTTACCTCTGCGTAGATTTTGTTGGTATCGTGGATAGCTTTATCACCACAATTCTTAGTGATATTTTTACAGCAGCTGTCTGGGACTGAACCGTTAGCGAAGAATTTCGATTTCAACCAATCGTCAGAGCTGTTTCCTCCACAGCACTTCAACTAAAAGAAATACAGTACAAATTCATATTTAACTGGTCTTATTGTAATATATTAGCACTGTCAAATGATTTATCGTGATTAATCACATCCAAAATAAAAGTTTTTGTTTACATAATATATGTGTGTACTGTGTATATTATGCATATATAAACACATACAATATGTATTTTATTTATATATTACATAAATAATATATAAATATATGTTATATTAAAATTGACTGACTGAGTGCCGTGTTCCAGCTTTTTGGCTGACCTATGACTCGACGCAACTACGTCATACATTATATGTCGAGTCAGAAGTCAGCCAAGCTGGAACTCAGCGCTCAGACAGTCAGTCAGTTATTTAGGTTATAATTTTAAAACTAGAAATGTTTTTATTACAAAAACCTATTGATCTGCTTCAGAGGACATGTGATAACCCCCCTGAGGTGTATAGGTTAGTTTTACGTCGCAGTACTTGCGGATATACCTGATTTACGGAGCTTCAAAATAATGGGCACTATCCACCAGCATAGATATTTGCCACTCACAGGCATTAAAGTTTTTTTGTTATGGAAAAACAAGTTATGCTCAGAACCCAGAGCCTTGATTATAACATTGTAACATGGACTTTCAAAATAATAATAATAATAAAAAACTGTGTTAACGCACGATAAAATAATGTGACATTTAGCCACACAACAGCACAAGAGGAAGCAGGATGTCAGTTTAGTGTCAACAGATGGCACTGAGCAAAAAAAAAATACACGATCATGTCATTAAAGCAGGATCTCAGGCCTTGTTTAGACAAGCAGCACATCCAAAATGTAAGAGGTATGGGTTTACTAACCTGTTCCTGTATGGAATCCATGGCTTCATGTTTTTCAGTTTCATTGTATCCTTTAATCATGCTGTCAAAGCCTTCATTCAGCAGACCAGTCAGCTGCAGAGAAATTATTTTTAGCCAAATGGTACTAGGAAACAGATGAATAAAAATTAAGTGGCAATGAGAAAAATGCTCACTTTCCCACGGAAGACATATGCAGTGATGCCAGCTCCAATTTCAGTGATGACGATGAGGGAGAGAATAACAGCAAACTAGGAGAGAATAAATAAAGTAGAAGTGACTGATAAAGGTGAAGGAATAGCATTTCAAAGATTTGAATGATTTTATTGAGAGATGGTAGGTGCTGTATTGTATATGTGTAGACATACAATGGCACATTCTGAGGCACCAGTTCATTGTAACTGTTTAATTTCAGTCTTAGTCAAATTTGCAGATAAACATGTATACTTCAATTGAAGTGCTGTATAAAAAGGAATCTGGTTTGACCGGTTCGCCATGTGTTGACCATGTCAACAAAAACATGCTGCAGTAATATAAACAAAACCATCAGCGGCAAGTTAGTGGAAATATAGCCTGGATGTAGTGTAATAATGTAAATGTGTACCAAGTTACTTGGACAATATTTAACCTTTTAAAATCCTGCAGCCTCATATGAGGGCATTATAGTTTAGTGAATTTCTCTGAGACTATAGATGCCACAGTTTTAAGTCTGGATGTCCTGTGAAGACCACATAAATTGAGTGTCATAAATCAGCATCTCAGGAAAATGTTGTGGGGTTTCAAATCAAAATATGGCTTTCTTTAATGAAACAGGACGTTGATTTCATGATGTGAATAATTCATCTATGCAAGTTAATCTGTTGAAAAAAAATGGTCTTTGTAACCTTTAATCAAAATCTGGATATTTGCTTTCACACTGGAATGACATTCCTTCTCTGATGGCATCAGTTTGACAGCTTGGGCAGACTATTATTAACCTCAATCTGTTCTGCAGTGCACTTTAATACTAGTGTGCTACACCACATTAACATTAAACCCCACATATGAATGTCATGTTTCAGTTAGTCAACCACACGTCCACTTGCACACATTTAACGTTGTAACATTTATTGCCCAGTATAAAATACATTTTCTGTCTTGTCCCCATATTTTTTCTTATTATTAGTATTATTTATTGCTCCTAAATAATTTTACACACATAATCTATTTACATATTTATATATATAATATAACATGTAATTAAATATTAAAATATTTAAATTAGAAAATGAATAACAGATAAAACTACTGCACAAAAAAAAAAATCTACATTTATGTAATTGATCTTTTTGGGGATAATATAAATCAAGCAATCTAGCAAATGACAGTTTGCTGCTGTGTGAGGTAAAATAAGATTATAACAGACCTTATAGATTAAAAACACTACTTCTTCTTTACAAATTTGACAGCTGCTTACTGGATCATAAAAAAGAGTAAATGTAATGTCACATTTGGTGACTAACACTTTGTTTACAATGAGATTGTTATCTAATACTTAGCATTAAGAACAAATGGTGCAAATAAATTTTAGCCCCTAGTGCAAACAGCTGAAGCAACACTACCCGTTAAAACTGTCTGAACGGTGATCGGTTTACATTTACTGGAAACTCATTACATGCACATTTTTATCCATACCATGGTGACCATGCACTGATTCTCCTTCCAGGCTCCACAGCAGCCAAGGAATGCGATGAAGAAGATGATGACTCCCACCACTATTAGCACTAGAGGAGCCCCAGAGTTTCCTTTAAGGATGGCCATGTTGCTGATAGAAACTTTAGCCATTATCCCCAGAACTAATAAGGCCAGGCCACACAGCTAGGGATGAAAGACAGAGAGAGAAAGTGTGAAAAGCAGTGACTTCTATAATAATTTAGCTATTCCTCATTCTGTAGTTAAACTGACATTAACCTGCAAATAACTCATATTTTTAAACTTAACACAGTCACTTATTTAGAATCATAAAAACTAAAACAGAAGAATGACAGTAATAACAAAGAGAGCCACAGAGAGGCCCAAAAAGAGGAACTGAAACCTCAAGACAGAAGCCACAAGTCATGTGTTTAAATTAGCTGAAAGAGTCAAATGAAATAAAAGTATTTATTAAATAGTAACTCTAAACCAAACCCATATTCTAAGTAGTTATTAATATCACTCAGTATTACATGTATAATTGCACTGTAATATTAACTCCTTAAAGGGGGGGTAAAATGCACTTTCATGCATTCAGAGTTGTTTACTCTGTTAAAAAGTTGGATTCTCTTGCTACGCATGGACAAAGTCTCAAAAAACTATTTGGCCATATGACAGAGTATTTATGTGGCAAACATCTTACTTCCAGGTTCGTACAAGTTTTGGAGAGGTTTTTTTTTGATCATTTGTCTTAATGACGTAGTCAAGGATGGAACTTCTTATATGGTTATTTCTCCCGGAAGCACGCACCCGAGCAGGCATAGATCAGAGAGAGCGAGATCACGCTTACGTCTCATGTCTGTGTTTTGTTGGCAATTGGCGCAAGTGCTCTTCACTCTTTAGCTCCACCCACACAGCACGCCTCCAGAAGCTCTGCTTTTTTCGGAGAGAATTGTAAAGCTGTATCTTCCTTTTATAAATATAATAAAACTAAAGACTTTTTGGGGATATGAAGGATGCAGTACTTCTCTATAGGTACTCAAGAGATTTGGTGAAACTGTGTGTTATATGCCACCTTTAAAATAAAGTGTAACCTATCTTTTTAATTCAGTAATTAATATCTAGTAATTTTTAAGTGTTGTATTCTGCTAAAGATATAAAGAAAATAAATGGTACCATAACTTATTTCATTATTCTGTTCCCTAACCCTGATTGTGACTTAAGGAGGTTAGTGTTATTAAAGAGAAAAATAAAAGGGAGTTGTAACTAGGTGTGGGTAAGTTATTAAAACAATGAGAGTCTTTGCCAGTTTCAGTACAGTAATTTGCCATTGGCGATGGCTTGATATATCTATTCATCATGCTATGTAAAGTTTGTCAGCAGTCATGAAATTAGTTACGCACTATCATTATCACACAGATAAAGTACTGTGTAAATGTCTCTTAAGGAAAGTAGGACTGATCGGCACAGCTGAGCAAAGTGTAAAGGATGTTTAGTAATACGTATTATGTCGGCTGTACAAATGAAGGCTGTATGGGCGTCTCGCAGCAAGTCAACAACCCAGATCAACCTTTATGACTATACTGATCCGGCTAACATACAAAGCAACACCCGTGTAAATATTTGAGGGTAATAAGTGGCAGCAGGTGCCTGAACAAAACTGACAAAAAGAGAAAACAACAGGAGTATGAATTATCCCGAGTGAAATAAAGATATACGTTGAAATTGCCACTAGTGTCAGTTATTACATAAAGAAACATATGACAATGTCCCAAATAAGGAGTGGTGTTTAATTGTGTATTATCATCCCATATTCCGGTTGGCCTTTGCTTCTTCTTCTTCTTTTTTTTTTTTTAAATGAATGCGTCACAGAACGTTGATACTCAAATGGGTTAAGTCACATGATGCAGTCACAAATAGGAAGATCAATCATATGACTTAGACTGAACTTTTACATTTCTCTTACTTTCAAAGAGAAATATAAGAGATCATAGTAAAAAGCTCCAAAGAGTAGTTTTTCCTGAAATGTATAAAACGTTTTAGTTCAAAATGTTGTTGGAATTGTTAATCGCTGGATGTTTGTTTTGTATCAAGAAATCTAAAATGAACAGAAACTGAAATTTCCATTACTATTTAAAAATTAAAAATCATAACACAATCATAACCCTTGTTTTCTGCTTTCAAAACATTACAGTTAAGAATCTCCATGTGATTCAGACACAATGAAATTTCCCAGGGAAAGTTACTTCAGTTCCACACATTTACTGTTTTTAAACCCATCTGAACTCTACACTTTCTTTCTCATTGTGGAAGTATATTGTTAAAACATCTCAATTATTTTGATGTTCAATGAACACCATAACTACTATTTCTTAAATTATAATTACAATCCTCATCCTATATTTATACAATTATATAAAACTTCAAACAAAAATAGGGTGAGGTGAATCCCAGAAAATGCTTAAAATGGCCACAGCAATTGCAACATCAAGACAGATACCTAAATAAGGTTATACATAATAATGTTCAAATGTACTTTGGGAAATTAAATATATCATTACACAGAAGCAGAAACTATTTTTAGTGTGCCTGTTTAACAGAAAGCACAGATGATATAGGTGTTAAAATGAGCTTGTGGCCTTGTGTACATCCCCATCAGAGTACATGTGAACTGAAAGCAAACCGTCGGCTCATACATGGCCATTAGCAACTATGTTGTCAATTTGAAGGATAGAGCGCTTTACATGCAAGAATGTTTTTTTCTTTTAGAAAACCACTACCACTAAAAGCTCAGGTTACGCTTTAAACAGAGTGCGTTGTGTGCACCTTTACACTAGGGAATGCATAGACAGCAAACAATGTCAACACCAACAGCACAAGATGAATGCATGACAATCAGTGCGCCGTGTGATCAAACAAACTTGCTGGAATAAAGTGAGTGCTATTTTCCATGACCTAAAAGGAAGCCTGCATTATCAGCGAGCTGCTGAAGGACAGCCATAAACACTTTAGTCCCCAAAGTCAACTAACAGCAAAGTGTCAACAACAAAACCACACTTCCGAATTAAGCACGCTTTAATTTAACGCCTTGAAATGGTTGTGTCTTCCTACAAGTTAGCATGGCAATTAACTGAAATTGAGTGCACATTCTCATTACTTTTAGGCACGTAATGCAAAGGTTTGCCCAGTTCCTGAGTAAACAAACCCCTGCTTGTGAGTGATTGGTCTTTGAAAGCAGCCATGTTTGATCTACATGCTCCTAACAGTAAATGACTGTATTCCTGTCATCTGACAAAGCCAGGAAACACGTATTCCTGAATGTTGTGAAAATTTTTGGCTTTCTGCTCTGAGTCACTAGAAAAGGACTTTTTTTTACTCAGTTTAACTCCTGGCAAAACTGTGTGTCATAGTGACTATGAACACTCAAAACGTCATTTTGAGGTTTTAAGAGTGGGAGGAGGAATACCACAAGACTTATATGAGAAGTAAAGAAAAAAGTGACCATTTTATTTCTCCTTTTTACATCAAAGTCATTCACTGAACTAAAGTCAATGTGAAGCAGCATGAATTGTAAAAAGGGTAGTTAGGACAATCTTTCACAATAGAGCCTCCAGATAGCATGCAATAAGCCAACAATAAAATCAGTCAGCAGTTATAACACATGCAATAGCTAATGCAAAATGTGATGGGAAATAATACAGGGATTATCTTGTTACTCACCCAGAAGATGAAATTAAAGAAAAAGAGCAGGTATTTGATACATTTTGCTCCACCTTCTACAGCCATGATGCTTTTCGATTAAATTCTGTGGAAAAACAAAGGTAAAAACACATAAACGCAAGTAAACGTCCACACCCATAATACCTGCAAGGTTAAAAATACAGAAACAATATATAGGTCAGTGTAATAATTAAATCTATATTACTGAAAGCCAAGTTTTCTTTTCAAGTAACTAAAAAACTATAAATAAAAAAAAAAATAACTAAAATGATGTCAAAGGTCCAGAATAAAGATGAATAAATAAAAATGAAATGTGAAAGATTACAAAGTGAAATGAAAACGATGATTGTGTAAATATAAAATAAACAGATACATAGATCAGATTATTTCCTCCAAGAATTTCCAGGGTGGACAAGGAAATGCTCTCCTGGCTAACATCAGTGAAGTTAGTTCTTACAGGACAAATTATCACTGGATAGTAACTCAAGACACAAACAAAACATTAACCACGTTTTTATTACTATTATTATCATAGGCTATATAAATTTACTTGTCAAAATAAATGTAGGTAAAATGCGGGTTTTGGACCTTAAGACCAAATATAATAATACTCCTCATTCTCTTTAACCAGACCAAGAAACGAATCGGGTAAAATTAAACAGAAATGCTGAAACCGTTGGCATGTCTTAAGCAACAAGGAACAAAGTAAATCTGTTAGAAAGGTGAAACTGTTGTTATTACCTCATCTAACTGCAGTCACGAGATTATTAGTCACCGCAGTGGAGCTGTGTTGTTTTTTTTTTTATAAATTGTAAATGTTTACGGTCAAGTTGGATTTCGTTACACGTTATTTAACTCGCTAAGCCAGTTGTAACGTTATATATAAATAATAAATACGTAAATAAAGTTTCTGAGTATGACGTCGCTCAACAGTAACGTTAACTCCTGATAGCCCCTGTCCTCCTCGTGTGTTAAGTTATACAAACTCCTTACTTCTTCACCGAATCCTGAACTTTACAAGGCTTTGCATGGTTTTATTTTAAATCTAATAAAACACAGATTCCAAATGTTACCCAAAAACCACCAAAATGTCTGAAGTTTTGAAGAAAGGCCTCGCTCTTTCAGAAAAGACTTGAAATTCAAACTACGACACAAGAAAATCACAAAGCAAAAGAAACAATGCGACTATTCACTGGGTTAACTAAATTACACCACGCGTGTAATTTCGAGGATTTCCAGTTACTTAAGATAACAAACATAAAAAGGCTACTCCTTATAAGCGAAAGTGAGACATTAGCTTTAAATCTCGAGTTTACGCGGAAAATTTTCCGTTAGATTTTAAATTTAAAGGTATCGCGCGCCTGTCGAGAAAAACATCGGTGACAAATACAAACGCTTACCTCTGGTCAAAATGTCACGTCTGGCGTGCAGAACACCTGTAGAGTGAAAAATGGGATGCTATCTGCTCAAGAAAACAGCACACGGATATGAGAAGTCGACTGTGTAAATGTGACCCCTCCTTTAAGTCCACTCCACCCCTTACTGCACAAGAGGCTCAGACTAGTCAAGAAATCATCGGTGCACTCTCACTGTGCTCAGACTTGCTTTAAAAAAAACCGAACACACATGAGGACTCTTAAACATGCCTTCTCGCACACTGATCAAATTGCCTAAAACTCAAATTGTACATGATGGTTAAAATGTATTGTCAACAACAGCGTCACATTGTAAATGTGCACTCATTATTTTTACGAATTAAAAAAGATTTTACACAAAATATTGAACAACACTTTCCACTTCATCAGCTGATCGATTCAACATCAAGAGGTCGCTCCCTCACGAGCGCCATCATGTTGACGTCACACGGCCAGCTGTCATTCAAGTTAAGAATAAAACATTTGTATCTCTAACCAACATAGAGAATTGCATTTGAAAATCCTTCATAACATTTACATCAGTAATTATACTTTGTCAAAGTTTATGGATATTGATGGAAAGTGTTCATTTTGTCAGGATGAACCAGAAAAATTAGCTCATCTTTTTTATGAATGTGTGCATTCAAAGAAGTTTTGGGGAGAAGTATCCCTGTATGTCCAGGAGAAAGCGGGTTATAATTGTGATTTGACTTCAAAAGATGTGTTATTTTACTTTGAATCAAAGAGTATATCCATTAATTTTATGTTGAATCTTTTCATATTCATAAAAGTAAAAGAAATAATTCTAAGCCTTGTTTAAAGGCTTGCTTAGTTGATATAGAACTACACATGGATTCTATTCAAATGTAAACAAACGATATTATTTGCTAAAGAACTGAACCTTTTTGAAAAATGATTCCATCTTGTTTTCTATAATTATTTATATTTAGTTGCTGTCTGTATTTGTATCAGGGAAGAAAAAGAAATATTTGTAAAAATAATGTTTGTAATGATAAATGTAAACCCTTTTTGTGTGTGTGTGTGTGTGTGTGTGTACTATTTGGATGTCTTGATAGTTTTGTATATTTTATTGTTGTTGTGTCTAGTTCTAATAAAAAATAAACAAAAATAATAATAATAATAATACATATACATATTTCTTTTTTTTTCTATTACATATTATATGGAAAGTATATTATATGAATACGTATCAGTATTAAGTCTAAAAAAGACAAAAAATTTTGTTTTGACATCACAGGATTATAGTATCTTACTATATTTTAAACCTAACCAGTTCGTATCACTAATAAATGTGTTAGAGTCATGTTGTTTGTTATACTAACTACAATTAATATGAGATCATTTTATTATAGTCTTGCAAATATCATTTGACATATTGAAGATGCCAGCAAAGATTATAAACCTATGATTATAAATCGTTTACCTTAATCTTTCCTGTTACACACTCACACCCAGTGTTTACAGTGTGTTCTGTAAGTTTAATACACAGGAATGAATGAAATACACCACCTTGAGCAGGCATGGAAAAGGGAATTCTATTTAAATTTCATCAGAGCCATTCTTAAAATGTATATTCTGTAACAAACATAAAAGACTTTTAGACTTTATTACCAGCATTTGTTCTTAATTAAGCTCAGCAGTCATGTAGACGACATCATCAGCAATGATGCCATTTTAATTTCAGGGAAATTCCACTAAGATGTGCCCAATAGGTTAAGATTCTGTTTTTAGACACAACGGAGTGGTGTGATCTCAATGTGGTGTTTAAGTCTTTCCCCCATGTGTGACTCTGTGGATGTGAACGGAAATGTATTGCTCTGCAAAGTTGAAAAATTGTTCATAAGTACATAACTAATATTTAACCAATTCATGTGTTTCGTTTTCTTTTGTTTTAAAGTGGCATTTACAAAATTTGACACGTGAAATTTGAATGGGCATGCTTTTTATTTAACCCATAACTTTACTTAAACTGCAAGTAAAAAAGGCAGAACATTATATTGTGTTTCATCAGCGAAAGAATGACATGAATGTGTTTTCAAAGACAGGTTCCTATGCACCACATTACTGTAGACAACACTGGTTTTGAACATCCTGTTGTTACTTCCTGCTTATGGTCTAACACCTACCTCACAAAACATGACAAAAGCCACCAGTATTCTATTTAACATCACTGGTCTTTGTCTATTATATACCTTATACATATATGAATAATCAGCTTCAAGCTCAATTAGAGTAGTTCAATAATGTGATGCTAAAAGGAAATTAAATTCAATTTGCAGTGCTGTCAAATGATTAATCGCATCTAATTAATCGCAAATAATAAATTTATTATGTATATATAAATACGCACACATTCAGTATATACCTTTTAAAAATATTTACATTTACAAGCCTATATATAAATATATTTAAAATATAAACAACATTTTTTATAAATATATATATGCATGTTTTTGTAATTATATATATAGGCTACATAATAAATATACATAGTACACACATATATAAACAAAAACCTTTATTTTGGATGCAATTAATCACGATTAATCATTTGTGCATCAGTTTAATTACATGTTACAGATGCATTTGAATAATTACATTGGCAGCCAGTGAGAATTCAGATACAAAAGGTGGATGGCAACGCAGCACACAATACAAAGACTTGATAAAAAAAGAGCACACATAGTGAGTGCAGTCAGCAGGACGTCTCTGACACTTTCAGATTCCAATCGTGGTTAAGGAACCTGAACTTCCAATCTTCTTAAATCTATTTGCTGCAGCAACAGCTATGTAGTTTTTCTGTACAAAAGAGACAGGTGGAAGAGGATGAATGAGAAACGAAGACAGAAAGCAAGCATTTAGTATCTTAAAACAGTGTTAAAGTGGTAAATCATTCTCTCTGTTTCACCTTCCACATTCGTCTGGCCATATACTTCTTGAGGAGAACTTGAGACTTGAGCACAATGTTGCTGCTCTTGGCTTTCTCTGTGATGTTGTTGAGCCACGGGTGTTTGAGACACTGTGTAGCACTCAGACGACCACTGTAAATAAAGAACAAACAAAAAAATATATTTTAAAAAATATATATATTTATACTCACATAATAAATATACACGGTACTCACACATATATTATGTAAAAAAAAACATTTACTTTGGATGTGAGTTATCGTTTGACAGCACTAGTAATGCATATTATATGCATATAGTAATACATATTCTCAAATCCTTTCTATTGAATAAATAAACTCTTAAATCTTGGATGGCCTGAGGGAAAAATGTAAGTAAATATTCATTTTTGGGTAAACAATTAAACTAATCCTTTTTTGGATGTATGAATTTATTAAGTTAAACACTAAGTCTTTTGTCTGATGTTACATGGCACAAGTTTTTGGGAAATTTTGTAAGCAACTTTTTTCGAGCACAGTTTCTTGGGCCCTGTTCCATTGAGAATGGGTGACACATTTCTATCTGCATACTGCAGGTCTGTCAAGGGCCCTGTCTCACCAGTGAATGAACGAGCTAGATGAAATTCCAAAATTAAGTGGGAATTTTGTGTGGTCAACTTCTGCATCAGGTCATACAGTTAGAGAAAATTTCACT
>JAUMHE010000080.1:13350155-13378110 GCA_032359235.1 Enteromius mattozi | reverse complement strand
ATGCACACAATGTCATTGTTACTTTCAAGTTTTTAATAGAACTTCTGAAATAAGATTTTGGTTTGCTTGTCTTAGCTCCTCTACAAGCATGACCAGCTGAAAAGAACACAACCTCCTTTTCAAAAAATATTAGAATAAATCTATAGATCCAGCAAACAAGCTTAGACTAGTTAACATTTTTTTTCCCCCAGCAGTGAAACAAAAAACTCAGTTAGGCAGTTTTGCATGAACAGCTAACAAGTAATAGGTACTTTTTAATGTTAAATTAATACAATTATCTAAAATTAGGTTAATATTACAATTAATTATATTACAATATTAAGCAATATATGACAAATTAAGTTTTATAGTCTAGTAAATGTATTTCAGCCTTAACATTTAAAATGTCTAACTTTTTGTAGTTCACTGAAAACATCCTGCAGTCTCACAAATTACCTTTGTACAAGTTGAAATATTACACGTGTAAATGTTTTGTAATGATAGATGTACATACACACATCAAAAAAAGAAACTGTAGAAAAACATTAAATATAGCTTTTCAACTAACCTATACAGTAACTAAATGTATAATTTTAATGTCTTCAGACTCTTCTCCAAATAAAATACTTTATAACACCAACCTGTAAAGATATTCGTCCAGTAAAAAATTACATGCGTTTTCCAGCTAAGGCTTTGAACACTGTTTTCTGGAAGCTCACAGAGTACCAGTCTGTCAGAATCCTCTTTTATCACTCTATGGCCACCTCACCAGAAATAGGCAGACCACAGAAGGGGGCTTACAAACAGTAAACTGATAATAGAGGCACGCAGAGCTGGCCCTGGGGAGGGGGCATAGAGTCTTTCCAAGACAAAAAGAGTATAGACGAAGCATGAGCTGAACAAATGCGAGACATGCACCTTTAGTGTTCAACCATGCTCTGCTGAGTCATGCAGCATTAACGGAAGAAAATCTCTGCCCTTTACATAACCTACATATAAATACAATAAAACTTTGGACAACATGCATTTAGTAAAAAACTGACAATAAATAATATTTAGAAAGTGCAAAATCAAGACTATTGAGCACTTATAGATGGCATTCAACCAAATTAATTAATGGTTTTGTGAAGGAGTTGAATGGTTCAATTTCAGTTCAGCCTCAACAGACAAGAAACAAACCATTTATACTAGAAGTTTCCTTTATTGCAAGAAATAGAAAAGAGTCAATACAGGACAGTTCACAAGAAAAGAAAAAAAAAAAAAAAAAAGAAGTTTAGCTGGGGCAGTCACAAAACCCAACTGTAAATTTTTTTACTTGACCTTAAAGACTTAATGCATCAGCCACAAACAGATAAAAACTACTCTAAAAAGATCAGACATCAGAGATATAAAAGTCAAAATAGCAAAATATTAAAAGAACTATGTACAATTAAGTCAATGTAATGGTGCATTACGCATTTACAAGCGGAAACGATCTGAAAAGTTTGGAGACTGGGGTACTGTGAGAGACATGTCACTCTTCTTCAACTCCATTGGCTTGTAGCGTCTGATTGGTTGGGCCTTGCGCACCTTTCAAAAAGAAGAAATGGAATTAAATTTATAATATAAAATCGGCCAAAGAATTTTACATTATAGTGAAGAAAAAAAAAAAAAAAAAAAATATATATATATATATATATATATACATACACACACACACATACATACATACATATATATACACACACACTTTAAGTGCAGCTAAATATTTTAGATTACTTCACAACTTTCCAGGTCAGGGAGGATAAGCTGCATTCATTCTGAAAGGTCTTACCTGTTCCTGTCGAAGCCTTGCAATCTCCTCTTTTTCCTGCTCCTCTCGTTCTCTTGCCCACTCCACTTCCATGCGAGCCCTCTGCGCCTCCTTCTCACTCAGCTCCTTTTCAAACTCCATACGTTCCTTGGCTCTCCGTTCTGTGGCCAACTGGAATCCCTCGGGAACTGCAGAATTAGTAGTATTGGCTTGAGAATGTGCCAAAGGTGAACAAAGAGGACCAGATGAAGTGGTCAGGCAGAGGTAAGAGCAGTGATGGCAGTGGTGAAAGTCAGAAGGAAGCGAGAGTTGGTTTTGGAATTAAATGTGCACTCCAACAAAACTTACACAAAGCAAGCAAGCCCAAAAGAACAGTGTGCAACACTACATGGAAGAGTCAAAAAACAACACCTGCCACATACAACATACCCAAAATGGAGCGATTATCCTTTTTCGGTACAAATGGTTCTTTATGTGTTACATTGTTTGGTTGTGCCTTAAAACACACAGCTTCTGCCTGTTGTTTTAACTCCTCTTTCATCTGGAGAAACATTTTAAACGGAAGGAATCAGTTAAGATACACACTGTAAACAATGTCAAAAATACAGAGATTTTCCACAGGCTAACTAGTTTCAAGCATGCAAACAAAACGAAAAACTGCTAAGCAGAACATTGGTCATGTCCGGCCTAGATCAGGGGATGTCATTCCTCTGTGCTGGCTCCCAGTAGCATGATGTGATCCCAACTTTTAAGAAAACCTAAAACTCTAGATATTCAGGGCACTGAAAATTCAAGACTCACAGGAGTAGTAACTTTTGATGTTCCAGGAACTCTGAAATATGGGCCAAGGCATCTAGCTATTGCTGTAGCTAGGCTACGTAACAAGAATAAATCTTAACTGATGAAATGAAGACTAAATGATTGTGACAATATATGGTTTGCGAGCTTTTCAAGTAGGAAGGCATGATGCAGTGCTAATTGACATAGCATTTATTACAGTGGAATAGTATATAAAACCAAGAACCAATTTTAAAAAAATAACATTAAACGAATAGAGATTACTGGCTTTTGTCCAATGTAGTTTTTTTTTTTTACCCAAATGAAAACGTAGACAAGTTTGCCTTTTGTCAAATCACACTACGATTGCTACGCCCTGTAATATAGCTGAATACAGAACTTTACCCGTATGGCGTTTTATCTTCATTTTAAGAATGAAATCGGTTTTGGGAAAGAGCCCAGTATGGCTTTTCTGATGTTGAAGGTTTCAGAGCTCTGGTCTAAAACATGTTAATATATGACCAATCTATAGAAGACGAAGAAGAAAGGTTTGGATGAAGATCTTACCATCTGCTCCCAGCGTTCACCCTTTACAGCTCCTCGTTCATCAACCTTCAGCTTGAAAGGAGCAGGTTTGGTGGGCTCTACTATCTTTTTATCAGGGAGGTGCACTTCATGGAAGTCAGGAAGGGGTTGAGCCTTAAACTTAGGTACCTGTGAGATTTGGTGAGGCAGTTCAATTTAGGCACAGTTATTAAATAACGAACAATAATACTTTTAGCTGCTCCATAAGGAAAATACCTCCTCATTTCTCATTTGTTCCAGTTTCTTTTCCTTCATTACCCTTCGTTCACGCTCGCGCTCCTCGAATGAGAAAGGGCACATTTCTACCTGGCTCTTAACTGGTAGTTTGGGATGGAAGGGCAGGAAGTGGGGCACAGCGTGTGCCTTAATTGGAGCGGGAGGCTTCTCCTGAAAGTGCAAAAGGAATTAAGTGAAGAGTCAACAAATATCAGTTTCATGATGTTTTAATAAAGCATAAGATTAAAACGTACCTCTTCTTTCTTCTCTATTCTTACACGGTTTTTAAGAGCAAAAGCAGGCGATTCTGGAACAGTTGGATTTAGAACTTTCTTCTCTGGGACACCCTTTATGGAGGAAAACAAAAAACGAATTATAAAATGTCAATCTTAAAACAAACCGAAAAAGGAGTCAAGAGAACTGTTTCTAACCACAACTTCCTCCAGAATTCGAGTTGGTAGAGGTCTGGGATGGAACGAGTGGTCCTCCTCTTCCTCAGGTTTCTTACTGGCCTGCCTCTCCTGAAGTCGCCTCTCAATCTCCAGCTGGAAGCCCTCAGGCTTGGTAACTTCTTTGCTAGCTGGCTTTTTAGGAACCAAAGCACCTTCTAGAATCTTTCTGTTGAGTTCTAGAGCTTTGAACTTAAACCTGAGATGACAGAAGGAAAATCTGAAGAGATGTTCTTGTGCTAAATTAAATTCAGCATTAACGACATACAAAAGTCTCTGCAAAACTTACTGCTGCAATTTTTCGGTTTCTTCTGCCTCGATTTCTGCAGAGCTTTTCACCATTGTGGGGCGATGTCTCTGGCGAGTCATTAGCTGTGGTGTTTTGGGGTGTGTGATTTTTGGCTTGTCAGTCTTCACTGGTGAAGGTCCTGCAAATAAAATAAGCAAAATTAGCTACAGATTAGAGATCATACTTAAGAGGAAATAATAAAGAAATCATATGGTTTTGAAAAAAATGCTTTAACAGCATCACACAAGAATGCAATGCCAATAACATTCAAAGCTCTCACCTCTTTCCTGGCTCTGCCGGCTACGCAGGTGATAGCGTGTGGGAGTGCGTTTCTGAAACTGTTCAATCTGCTGGGCCATTGGCACATAGGCTCCTGCCTCATCAAGCTTCCTCTTTCCTCTAGAAAGGTTGAAGGGCTTGGGAATGGTTGTTCCCTTTGGAGCCTTCAGCTACAGAATGACAACAACATTTAAATCACTCGAAGTCATCAAGCAGGTTCAAAAAGAATCCAACTACTCATCCTAGTAACTGTACTCACAGGAGAAGATGGGTGCTTGCGGAGCAGAGAGGTGAAATTCACCTCCTTGTACGAGTTGTCAATTGCAGAACCTCCATCCGTGTGGTTCTTTAGCCTGTTATCGGAGCGGAAATTGAATTCTTTGGGAATGGTGGTGGACAGCACGTGTTTCTTAGGAGGCTGACCTTTAAAACAGAGCAAGCAATTAAAACTGCATTACAAAGTGTAGGTTAAAAATCATTAAGATTTAATATATATATTTTTGCTAGTGACTCACTGCCTGCAAGTGCAGCCCTATAGCTGGCCTCGTTCTTACGCCGCTGTTCCGCCACTTCTTTCTGTAGAGCCTCAATGCGCTCCATCTCTTGCTGTTCTGTGCTTTTCTTTCTGAAATTCAAAAGACAGCATATACACTTTAAAATGAAACCCTTCTGAAGTAAATAAAAGAAAAACATACATTGAAGTTAAATTAAATGAAGACACAGAAGGGGGAACTCCTGTTCTTTACAAATAAATTCAAGTATAACTTAAAAATAACCAAAATCTTTTCATAGTGTAGTGTATTTTAACTTGGCTAACAAACATTTTTGCTAATAGGATTCTCTCTCACTGTGCAGTGTTGGAGGCAGAAGCAGTATTTGAGGTCTTTGATGCAATGACTGGTTTGTTTCTCAGCCGGACACTACTCCTCGCACCAGCACCACTGCGTCTCACAGCTCTGGATGTTGAGCTTCTGTGGAGACAAAACAGAAGTGTTTTTTTAAATAAAAAAAAAGTCACAATATTGTTACTTCCAGGTTACACCCTACATTACCAGCATTTTCACCAGTGAGGTCTACTAAATGCCCACTCCCCTTCTCAGCTTAGCACACACACATTTCTTAGTTCTTTTACCTTCGACGCTGATCAAAAACTCTCCTTGCTGTGGCAGCCGGTACAACTCTATGCAGCGAGACAAAGCGGCTAATTGAGCACACTCTAATAGACTAAAAATAGATCCAAACTTTGAAAAACAAACCTTCTTTTCTTGACAAGAGGTGGTGTTGTAGGAGCAGCAGCAGGCTTTTCATTTCTAGGTACAGGCCGTTTGGACACTCTGCAGGAAGAACCAATGTTAGAAAAAACAGACTACTATATTTGAATGCATATAAACTACGGATAAGGTCTCATTTACCTGCGTGGTTGAGCAGGAACAGATTTCTGGCCCTGTCCAGGAGCTGCAGTAGTTCCACCATTTCCCCATGAAGTGACAATGTTAGAGGGGACCTCTGTAGAGGTGCATCCTTTGACATCTGAAACAGAGCAAATATTTAGACCCCACATCCAAAATAAACTTTTTTTGGATGTTGTTCCTAAGAGTATCCTAATTTTTCCCCAACCTGAGCTGGTCATCTCATCTTTGACCATGGGCGACACTAGAGCTTTAGGTCTGTTGTCATGGGTTTCATCAAAAGGTTTTGTCCGCAAAGGGGTCGTGAGCTGCTCCACAGTGCCATCTTGAGGAGCTGCCTTCAACTCTAACAGCAAAACAAAATAAAGATAGTTATGAATTTTAACGTTTCATTATTATAATCTAATAATAATAATACTTATATATATATATATTTTTTTTTTTTAAATAAAATGTAGACGTATTTATAAGTAGAACAATGAATGAAGTCATACCAAACCACTGGTCAGCATTATCCTGAGGATCCAGGGCAAAATCATCTATAGACTCCATAACATGAGAAGGGGCGTCCCATGTGTATGCATCAGCAGAGCCCCCTTCCATATTCACACCGGAAACTTCTGCAAAACCAAGAAAAAAGTGATTCTTACTCTTAAAACCTAATCTTCAGCAATCTACACAAATAATAATAATAAAAAAGTTACAAAGTGGCTTCCTGCGCAGAGCGGCGCAAAATGGCAGTTGATGTCTACTCGCAGACTCAAGGCCCAGATTAAAACAGCAGCGCTAAATTATTAAACTTAAGTTATGGATTATAAAAATAATTCATGTAAGTTAAAAGTATAAATGTTCTAATACAGCTTCCATGACAAACCGCCATTTTCACGACAGTTTTAGAATGAGTTGATATTAAAATATCCGCCTGCACTCAACGTTAACGTACCTTACTCACAACCACGAACAAAAGACTAACGTTACATTTAAACAAACGAAGCCTAAATAATATACTCACATAAATGAAGATCACGGTTCGCTAATCAACTGAGCAAAAAACTCCGAAAACCGTCGCTCTATTAACGTTAAACATGAAAAACTTGTGTTGCAGCGTCACAGGCAAACACAATCGCACCAACTAAAGCATAATTTAAACGTAGCAGTTAAATCAAAACAAGGTAGCGTTTAAAAATGTGTAAGAAAGCATACTTACGTTTCAGTCCAACGCCTCTTGTAACAACCTGAAAAATATATAGCTAAAAGTTGAATTAACAGACACACGTACCCTCCTCCACGAACAACCAGACGGGAATGCGAGTTTGAATGTTGGTGCCGTTAGAACTGCGTTTATGAATCAGCCAATCAGAGGGCTTAACGGGCCGCGTCTCGCTCTCTATTGATCCGCGCTCGTGACGTTTTCGAACGTAATAATCACGTGACTATCTGAAAAAACGAGAAGCAGAACAGGAGGACATTTAAAAACAGACTGAAGTTGGTTTTAATAAATGAACAATTGCTTTTATTTACAGATTACATTCATTTACAGTCTTCTACGATTCTGCAAAGTGATATTTTTTATCAGTCATTAGTAAAATGTTATATTTTCATACAATTATCTTAATTCTCTAAATTTCTTTCCCCCCAATATATATATATATATAAAATTTATTTATTTATTCCCAATTAAAATTAAATGAAAATGAAGGACAGACTCATACTAGGATTCCAGCTTTAATGTTATTAGTGTAAATTAATAATCAAAACACCAAATGTGGACAGAGAATAATGAATGTCGAAATACTAACACAATACAGTACAATAAGGCATGACCTTTGCATGCCAAATCACTTTTAATGCCAGTAGTTTGCAAGTTATTGCAAATAAAAAACAATCATAGTGAAAATAAAATGGTCAAGAGAATATAAAATGACAAGGCAGTAAAATGAAGATGCACATGTTTTAAGCGATACGCTTCTGTGTAGTGTATTACATCTTCTGGATCATCACCTGGAATTTGCCTAAGAAAAAAAATGCAGAAGAGGAGGGATGGCAGAAGACAAGCATGAAATGATTAGTTACGTTTTACATTTAATTAGAGCTCAGACTCACAGAACTAATTTTCAGTTTCAGATTAATATCATGAAAAACAATACTGGAAATCTAATGGTTATTTCAACAATATATGTATATATTTTGCATAAAATGTGCTCCTTACAAGCAGGCATGACTGACACTTCCGCTGTGACTATACTTTTCACACCAAGGTTTGAAAGTGCTCCTCGGACCAGTCCACAGGTGAAAGCTAAGAACTGCAGGAATGAAAATTAAATCCATTAATGAACTTTTTGAAACATAAAAGGGGTAGTTGTGTAGACTGTCAATGGAGAGACAGAAATCTTTCAGCTTTAATTAAAAATATATATTTTTAATTACTTGTGTTGTGAAGATTACCATCCTTTAATTACTTACATTATTTTTTATATCTTATTAAATAGGATATATTCCTTCTCTGTCTGTATATACAATATTATTATCAATCAAACTGAAACACTACATATCTCTTTAAAACGAAACATTAATAACAAAAGATACTGATTCTGCAGTTTTAGATCTGCAGATCAAGCCATGTTATGGTACGTTTATATTTTTATTCAACCCACCATTTAGGCTTATTTAAGTTATTTATCCCGCTTACCTTCGGAGCATGTTCCAAATACTGTTTTGCAGCAGACAGTTGTGTCAGCAGGCGAAACTTGTTATCTTGTAGCACATAAATACCCTAAAGACAATTCAAACATGTAATGATTTTCTTAGTTCTACTCAATCAAGGCATACACTAACCACTAAGACTAATCGAGATAAAATAGCATCATAATGAACACACCTGGTGGTTTGTTCTCAGGTTGTCGATTTGCTTCTTAAAAACACTGGTCCAGAAATCTTTGCAGATAAACTTCATAACATCAAGCTCATCTTTAAAACGTGGCGTGTCCTTGGTAAACCTGCAAACAAAAACTTATCTGAGACACATCTTCTAAACCAACAATACTAATTAAATGGTATAAATTTTCAGCTAAATGTGGGTCCACTGACAAGCTGCAGCACTACAAATAAAACTGCAACAAATATAACATCAGATTATAGGACGTCATCTTCTCGATTCAAGAATAAAATTTGGATTTATGAATGAAAAGATCTGCCATGATACCTCTCGATAAGTCCTTGTCCCACACGAAAGCCCATGTTCTCGAGTTTAGAAACACATCGTCCATTCTCCTGAGCACAGCAAACATTCATTCAACAAGCAACTTCTCACAATTACTTTTATTAGTGTGCTGGGCTCATTTAGTTCTATTACGCTATTCTACCATCCCGTGACAGTGTTTTCAGGGCTCTTACCGATTCCCCAGTTTCTGCACTGTTGACATACTGAATAATTTCACTGTGAAGGAACTGAAAGAGAGCCTCGTCTGCCATCTCGAGCCAGTTCAGCCAGACTGAAACTGACAAGCGACAAACATGCGACCCAAACCGACTACGGGTATAAATCACTTACTGCTTCAGTAAACTGACACTATTCATCGTGCGAATACATCAACTTAATTCAAACAATTCGCCAATGTATTCGACTGCTGTCTAATTTACTATTAGGGTCCTTCTTCACATCTGTTCCACTTCCTGTTTGGCTGAGAATTAGCTGCCCTTGTATATGCCTGAACGTAAAGATGTTTTTTGTTTGGAAAAACCGATTTCACTCGTTTTGTACGTAAATTAAGTATCGAAAAGTGGTGTAGTCATGTACACCAGATTGACTGTTATAGTCAACACTTTATCTTTCATATCTAAATTGGTTTGCAACTATTAATACGATTGTTGTTTTGCACCTATTAGTATTGATCTTTTGTAGTGTTATTAGTGGACATCGCAATATTCACGTTTTGTGAAGTATTTGATTGTATTGTTTTTTTAAGATACACAGGATAGAGTTTATACAACCATTATAAAATGTACTTTATGAAATCAAAATGAATGTATGCCCACATTTACAAATAATAGTTAGTCATTTCGTATTTCTCGTTTAAATAATTTACGTAAGTCATCTTTATAATTATACAACTTTTATATACTTCATTAAAGACTTCAATTGTGAATGATTTTAAGAAGCCCGTTGCATTAATATGAATGAATAACTTGAGATACTGAGATTTTAGTGGCCTTGGTTAAAAAAATAACAAATAAAGTAATTAAATAAAGGCAATTATTATTGTTCTGACAGTGAATCATGAATGAAACACACCAGCTTCTGCAATTCTACAAGATGCTTTATTTCTTAATTCATCCTTAACATTGATTCCTTCCGTGTACACCTTAATCTCTCATTCACCCACTTTTGCTTTCAAAATGTTTCTGAAAGCAGTCCTTGGAACCCCAAAAATACCAATGCTTGGAATTTTAAAGATGTAAAACACCTGTTTACTCCAGCTAAACAGCCATTGAAACTTTACATTTCTCACTAAAGGTACAGTACAGCTGTGCACAGTGTGCATCTCACTGAGGTAGATCAGTCTGAGTCTAAACATCACAGTTGAGTTGAGGTCAATTTCATTTCAGTTCAGCCAAAGAAGGAAATGCCCATGATGGTTTCTAAATAAAAACTCATGAAATGATTTCAAAACCTTCAGCTGGCCTAAACAAAACGGAGCTGACAACATATGCCATCACAGTTGCCTTGTAGGCCACTGGTGCATGTAACACTGAGTCAAAAGAATGGACAGCGAAGCAGTGCTAAAATACCATTCAAATTTACATGGCAAAACATTTTCTTTTCTGACAGTGCTCCTGGTTTAGCATGGAGAGATACATGAAGTGCCTTTCAGCAATAACTGGGTATGTGCTAAGATTAATTTTGTCTGAATCCAGGCAAAACATTGAGTGAAACTTTGTAGTGTAAGAACTATGTATTGTATAAAATCAGTGTAACAATTTTACACGAATATTCAGGGCGCAAATATGTTTATTACTAAACAAAAAAAGTTCTATTTTACTTAGTTCTCATTTTAGGAATTTGTCAGAATGGGCTACTTAATTTTAAACAGATGTTCACTTTTCATTGATTTTCAATTCCAGATGGATCAATGCTTTATTCTGCATTTCATTCACAATATACTCTGGAATGAACAGAGAGAGATGGGGACTTACAGGAGATGAGTCTCCACAATAACTGTGATTCCTTTCATTAGCATTAAGGATATGAACACAACAGTGCCTAATAACTTTTACCTAAAGGCTAAAATCAACACAAGCTAATTAATTAAATGCTAATTAATCACCTGACTCTAAAATTTTCATAACTAAAACCATTGAGCATTCAAAAAGAAAAAGAAAATCAAATGAGATAACGTTCTTCACGCAATTCGCGTGAGGATTTGCTTCATTTCTTGTCAAATGGTTGAATCCTTTTCATGACAAGAGTTCAGCTTAGAGAGGTAGGTTTTTTCGTGTTGTGTGACCGCGAGCTGAGAGGTACATCTAAGAACACAGTTCAACTTGACTTTTATGGGGCGGTCACATTAGCGAATTATCATGGACAAAAAAGGTCAATAGTGTAGATGTATGAAGCACAGCGCATACAGAAGTCAATTTCAAACCAAACAAATTTTTGTTGGTCAATGCAATAAATTTACATGACCATATGACTTGGTTGCAAAATTTGCACAGGGAAGTCTTTCACACGGATGCAAAAGTACCCACATGGATTTCTACTGAAATAACTAGTTTTTGGCAAACGAAAATTCGCAGAACATTAAATGTGACCGCACCTTTAGTCATAGAAGTGCCGTTGATAAAAAGTGCTTCATTATACAACGGAGAACACTGTAATAGCATTATTTTCCTTCTTGACGAAAATATTGAGGTATTTCTTGAGCTAATGTTTCACTTTCAGTTTTTTTCTTTTTAATGAATTTTATAAGTTCATTTAATCACTACAAAACAGTTACTCTGAAAACCCTCTAGGAAAAATCACAAAGTTAAAACTAACCAAAACTAATAGCAAAACTCCATCTAGCCTAGAGATCCCTTCATCTACTTCTAAAGAATCCATTTGAAGACCACGCACCCAACAAACTTCACCGCCTCCAGTACATTACCTATAGGCTACTTGGCAGTGACGCAACAGAGCTGTCGCGTTTGACTGGCAGGTCATAGTGGACACGGGCGACATCATTGCTGGAAGGCCTGATGGAATCGAGGTAGAGTTGGAGAGAAACCAGAGAGCTGGTTTAAGTGCCCTGAAGCCTGAGGCTCATGCAGTGACTGTGGCTGAAATGAGGTAAGCGGCCCAGAGAGCTGAGAGGTAGGGCTTGGGGACACGGCGTTGGTGGTGGTCGAGTATCCCAAGGGAGTGCTGTATGGAGGCAGGCCAAACGGCAGGAAACCCAACAGGTGTGAGAGGTCCATGTTGGCGGAGGTGGTAGGCGGCTCAGCTGAGGTGAACGCCGAGTTCCTGAGGGTGAAATGGGCACTCTGACCTGCCAGACTGTCAGGGAGAAGATCCCCGGGCCGGGAGACAGCAGTCGCAATGGCGGCCTGCGGCGGCATGGGCCCGCACTGGAGTTCAGTCAGGAAGTTCTCCATCTCCACTTTCAGATATGAGGTAGTGGAACTCGGCTGATATCTGGTGGCCTGTTGGTACTGCTGCGGAGGCGGCTTGTTTGGCTCAAGGTAGCAGCCCACACCCATCGGGCTGGAAAGGGGGCCGGACACCATCGTGTGATGGTGGTGATTGACCCCTGAGGTAGATGTGCTCGGAAGGCCTTGAGGGTTGAACATGGCCATGGAAAACGCCTCAGTGGCATCTTTCGGAGATCCAACAGAGCACACTGTAGGACTGGGCTCCTCTTTAATGGGCACCGGAGGAAGGCTCTCCAGATCTTGCGCGTGGCTTTTCTTCAGGTGTCGGGTGAGGTGGTCACGACGGCCGAAGCGCTGAGCGCAACGCGGGCACAGGAAGTCTCGCCTGCCGGTGTGCACCACTGCGTGGCGCCTCACATCCTTGCGAGTGAAGAAGCGCCGACCGCATCGTTCACACTGATGCTTTCTTTCTCGTACCACAGTACCTGGAGGTGGCCGGCCTGTGTGCGTACTCAGGTGCTCGAGTAGCGCCGGCATGCTCTCGAACGCCTGGCGACAGACCTTACAGGTGAGGTCACCGCTGGCGGAGGTGGTATGCGTGGCCACGTGGCGTCTAAGACCCAGGCGAGTGTTGTAATGCTTTCCGCATTCCTCGCACCGCAGCTCCTGCTTGTTGGGGTCGTGGTTTTGCAGGTGGCTGTTTAGGTGGTCTTTGCCATGAAACATTTTCTCACATAAATGGGGAGTTCTCAGGGACTATGTCACTGTACATCTGTGAAAAGCCAACGATCAGTGATTATAATTCAAGGTTCACAAATAGAGCACAATTATAATGACAATGTTTTAGAACAGGGATGCCCAGTCCTGTTTCTGGGGAACAACCTACATGTAAAGTTTATGTTAAAAATGTTATCAGGTAGATCGCCAAGAACAGGATTTGATAGCAGTGTTTTAAACCAGGTACCTGAGAAGAAGCTCCAACAGGTGATTTTTCTTGGAGGTGAAGATTGGTTTTTTGCATGTTCTGCACATAAACAAAAAATGCAGCAGGTGAGGATTTTGTAACAACTTGCACTAATGACAACCATAAATAAAACTCTAAACCTGGTACATGCTAATTAATATGATATGGTACTTATTTGTATAATTACAACTGCAATGATACCTTAATAAAAAATAAAGTATTAATAAAGTATAACCAATGATCTTCACTCTTTAAGTTCTTTTAAGCAAATGTGTATGTAAATTACTAATAAAGCCACAGTGCATTTGGATATGCAATGTTTCATGCTCCATAGAAAGAGGATTAGTAAATTATGACAATTTTATGAACAATCCTTTTAACATGCTTGCAAGCAAAGTACAACGATTACAGTTTAAAGCTTTTTTGCTGTTACATTTGCCAACCACAAATAACTAAGGAATATACAATGTAAAAAAAAATGCAATATGATGGTAAAACATTTATATCCTGTATATGCTGGTTATATATAAATTTTGTTTTACAATTAATGGATGACACAAACACATCAATTTCTGCTGTCTCCTTTCAACATTATTGAAAGAAACATTAAAGAATATTTCTGAAAAGATCCCTAGTGAATTTTGACTTATAAACAGATAATAAATAAAAGAGAAACAAAACGTAAAAAGAATCAATTTTGATTTAATTTAGCTAAACAGATAACACAGTTTAAAATATTTTAAAAAGGCTAGCAATGTATTTTAGATATGAACAATAGAAAGACATTGTCAGAAACTTAAAGAGAGCTTGATGGCAAAGAAGTGCAGTCTTTAAACAAACCTGCCTCTCTGAATGGTAACAGATTTCAACACGAGAAACTTAAAAACACCCTAAGGGGATGTCAATGATGATTGGTTAGTGACATTTATAAAGGGTTTGTTTACCTGTTTCAAGTCTCACAAAAGCACATTCATTATCTTGACAGACCTCCGGAAAACGCATGTCCACTATTACTCCCTCCCTTTTAGAAAATGGATGGACATTATTCAGGCAACCATATGAAGTATTTTAATATGATCCAAACTATTGTACTCTGTTAATAGAATTGTTCTAATATAGTAAAAATATTCTTTTTTTTTTGAAGTTTATTAATTTGGCTCAACAAAATATGCTTCTACCATCTATTATCTTTCAATCATAAAACTTGTTCATGTAGAAATACAGACTAATTACCAAATACAATAACAGAACACACATTTCAGCTTAGAATATTTAAAATGGCTACAAATTACACATTAACAGCATTTGCCCCATTTTAAACTAGCAGTTTATTGCAATGACACACGAAATAATGAAAAAACTTGTACATGATCAAAAATGCCATGAAATCTGATTTCATAAAATAAAATAAAATTCACAGAACTTTTTTTATTTATTTATTTTTTAAATGGGTCTGGAACTACATATTTTATCTTCTAAAGAAGCACCTTGTCGATTTCATCTTTTAGTCTATTCTGGCACGTTTCGGGGTCAGAAAGCTGTGTGGCACGTTTCGCTCAGCACAATCTCTAAAGAACAGCAGAACACTGTGATTATAATCGAAATGAGCCACAATAAAGAGCGAATCAACACAAATCCTTTCCCCATGTTAAAAATATAAACAAATAAAAGACGCTGAAAGCACTCAGTCTCACGCGTAGCTAATGTGTTTGCTCGTGCACGCAACATTTAAACCTCTTACGTTGGTTAATGGCGCACATTTATCTTTCAAAAAGTCTAAAAATACTACCCACGAAACTCCATGAGGGTTACAGACATTTGAACATCAATGCAAACAGTCCACGCGGTCCTAAATTCACAGTCTAACATTTGCATAAAAACAGTCCTGTGCTCACCAGAAACTTTTGATCTCCGCTAAAGTTGCAGTTCACATGCATTCCTCCATTCTACATTTCGCAAGGGTGCAAACAGAAAATTCGTTTCCCAGCCATGTGGCGATGAATTCTCAAAAACTATTCGCAGTGGGCAATTTATTTTTTGTTCAATAATGTGTGTATTTTTCGGGCCTGCTGTTTCTTTCCCTCTAAACACAGCAGCAGCGGCGCTGGAGCTGATGGGCGCGTGCATTGTGGGAACGTGACGTCACACCTCTCTGGCCAACTTTCAGGGTGGGATTTCACTCTTATTTTTTTACCATTTAAACTATTACAAACAATCACATTGCACAGTGAGTTCTATAAATAAACTAAACACGAAAATAAATTACGCGGTATGGTAATTTTCAAAAATTATTCATTATTTCAACTCACTGGTGAAGGAAAAATTAAAGTTTCTAAGATTAACTTATATCTTTAAAGAGAATTATGAATAGTACCGTATTTAACAAGATTTAAATTATATACCACCACTCAACTTGTTCGCAGCGTCTAGTTAGTTGCACGCGAGCGAGAAGTTGCCAATGAAAGCTTTACCTGCGGGAACACACTTGACAAAGTAGCAGAACATTTCTTCTCTTCTGAGATCATTACGCATTATTCCGAGGTAACGTTTAGCACAATTTCGTTTTTGCTTCGAGTATACGTAATGAGTAATGCTTTTCTAACAGTGTTTCCATTTCACGATGGATCGTTTTCAGCATGTAATTGTGCGAGCAGCAATACATCCGGTGAAGTCTTGTGAGAAACTGATGTAACTTCACGAAGAGCATTCAGAACAAGTAACATTATTTGTCTGTGAAGGTTCTTAAAATTGTTGTGCTATTGCTGTCGGTACCTGCTCACTGAAGAAGCCCAGTAAGTGTAAATAATGTATTTATAATAACCTACTAATGTTAGAACCTAACAATACATCAAAACATCAAAGTGATATATTTTATAATATTACTTTAAACAGATGTACATATTTTAACATATTATATATAAATATATATTTATATTCAGAAGTTGAATAATGAAAATGAACAAATCTAAAATAGTTTTAGAATACTTCTACAAAATAATGTTACTAAATGTAATTATTATTAAATTCATTGAATTCATAATGTTTATATCATGTTAATTTAGCATTCATTCTAATTTAACAAAATAAAACAGCTGTCACTTTTAGAATAATATGCACATTATATGCTTATGTAATAATATGCACATATATAATAATATCCTTATATAATAATATGCACATATATAATAATATCCTTATATAATAACATGCACATATATAATAATACGCACATTCTTCACATCTAGTTTTCACCCTGTTATAAAACTACTAAAAACAAACTCAGTACCTTAGTTAGAAATAACTGTTAATGTTCTTGCTCAGCAAATAGTAGATCTTATTCTACAAATACACATTCACCAAAGAAAAAAAGGTTCAATAAAATATACAAGTCTTAAAGAGTCTTTAAGTAAGCAGAGAACTAAATATTGTGCTGTAATGTGTAATGTTTGTTAGCATTATATTGAAAAGTACAGATTAGGGAAATAAATGTTGCTAGCGAAGATTATACAGACCATAATAAACTGGATACATGTCTGTATATGCTTTTGACCGCAGAGTTATACTTGCTGGTAAGGAATTCATGCATTGTTTAATCGGTAGGACAGAAACAATGCATCACTGTTGTCAACTCCAGAGTGTCAAGGCTAAAAATATTTCCATCACTTACAGCTCCCCACCAGCCAAGCAAACCAGAGCTAAATTTAAACAATGTGTTAAACTTTGAATTGTAATTGAAGCAGGTTGCAAAAATAACACAAATACCACACTTTACACATAATAAATTATTTCTAAAACAACGGCTGATTTTTAAATAATCTTCAAATTCAGATCATTTCACTTTTAAATTGTCAGACCAGTTTGACTCTTTCATTGGAAAAGAGGCAAATCAAGAGAATGATTCCCAAATCAAATATCAGTATCACTTGTGAACAAATATTACAGCATGTTAATGAAGTATTTTAAGGAAGAGTATAACCAGCAAATGACAACATGATTTTGTTTTTATTAAATGCATGCCGTTTTATGCGTTCTCTTTATGATTAAATGTTTCAGAGGTATATCTGAGATTTTGAGTACATTCTTTACATTTTAATTTGACACCACACTAGCCCTCTGTGTTTTTAAATAATAGTTTCCCTAATGCTATTCAAGTTTGTTTTATTTGTATAGCACATTTACGAACAGCATGCACAGCTGACCAAAGTGCTGAACAGAATGAAGACATACAACACAAATATCAAAATTGAAGTTGCTGAAATAATCCACCTAGCTGAAATGAACTTTAAAATAGACTCAGAGATTTATCCAAAAGTCTTTATTCAGCTGCCAAATTACGAAAGTGTACATTATAGTTACAATATAGAAAACAATACCGTAAATCCATTGAACGCTTAATTCATATTCTTTGTGCAGTAATTTATATTCTGTATAAGTGCAGTTTTTGACACAATATAAATACCTTGGTGAAAAAGCCACCCTGGAGTTAAACATGAGCAAACAAACACTTGGTAAATGAGTTTTAAATTTGGGTCTTAGTCCTGAAAACATTTTTTTTCCTGTTCCTTATGTATATTCTTCTTAATACCACTTACAGGCTACACAAAGCAGTGGAAAAAACCCTGACATGATGAAATGTTTTAACATTTTCATTTGATTCCAACAGTTTTTCATAACAAAACAGACATTTCTAACACATTATAACAAGCCTTGTTTCCAATGATAAATAGGGATGCACGATAATCATCGGCCGATATGTAATGCGCATTTTGTCAGTAAATTACAGAACCCTTTTTTACAGACAAAATGCGCATTACATATCGGACGATGACTATTGTGCAGCCCTAATGACGAAGACACCATAAGAGGTGTAATTTGGCTCAAGAGATGTTAGAGGAGAACTGAAAGGATGTACAAGAAATGACTGCTGAGCTGGCATCTGTTTGGCAGAAATGTCACCAACACGGATCCAATCATAACCCCATCACAGAGGGAAACACGGCTGTACCTGCAAAGGGGGAAAAAGCATCAGACAACATTTGTTACAATTGCAAAAAATTATTATTATTTTTTTTTTAATGATATGCACATGCTTTGTTATACAGTTTTTGCAGTTATAAAGATATAAGATAAGACACAACTACTATTCTGCTATTTGGTCAATATTTGGCCTTGTTAGTTCACCTAACAATGGAAATGTGCTAGAAATTTACTTATTTTAAAGGAGCAGTTTACCCAAAAATGAAAGTTTGTTCATTATTTAATCACTCTGAGGCCATTACATTAAATTATCTCACTGCCTTGTCAGTGATTCGTACTTTTTGGGCTACCTTGACCATCTGCAGAGTCGATGTCTGGAACTTTCCAGTCTAGCTTTCGTCCTTTCTCATAGAGAGCCTTGAGAACCTTCCGGAACTCTTCTTGTCCTCCGTTACGACTCAGCTCCAGGTACTTCCTGTACAACTGTAGGGCAGTCCGTGCATCTTCGATACTATCATGAGTTTCGCTCTGAATGTTCAGATCTAAACAAATGTTCAAATAGCCATAAAACACGAGGTCAAGAGACAAGGGAAAGTTTATGGGTCATTTCTTATGACAACTCAACCTGAGCTTCCTGACTCAAATTTCAGATTTTGCAAATATTTTTTTCTGAAGACATGCATGTATAGCGATAAAAGTCAAAATATTAAATTTCATTGATAAATATTTATTGGTCACCATTTGGCACATAATGCAACAAAGACTGCTAAGGTCAACGGATTTTACTAACAGACCTACCAATCTCTCTGTAAAAATAACACTACGATGCTGCCATATTTCCGAAGTCATTTTTACCGCCTTGTCGTCTGGCTCTGAATCATTTTGACCTCCCCTCTACAAAATACTGCATTACTCAGTAAATATTCATGCATAATATTAAATGTTTTGGCTTTCATTACTATAAATGTATGTCTTTCTTCAGAAAAAAAAATATATTAGAAAACTCAAAAATTTGAGCTGGGGAAGTTTTTGAAATTTGGTTGATTTGACATGGAATGACCCTTATGCAAGAAACCTACCGAGAAAGTACCACGCGAGGAAACGTAGAGAGATCATTCGTTTCCTAGGCATGTGGAAGAGGTAGACGGTGTCAATTACCTGTTCTTTTGGAACCTAAAAATGTGAAGGGTTACAATTTGAACACTTCCACATACTAATTAAAACATTCACTCACAAAAGGTCAACTCACCATTAAATTTATGACCCGGAAATCTTTCTGTAACCCATGTCCGACAAAGCGAACGCCAGTGTCAATAAGAAATCGTAATTTCAGATATGTAGATTTCAGAGTAGTCAAATGTTTAGAGGAAATCTTTGCATCCAGATCTCCAGGTTTGATACCAGAGTACTGGGTCAGGTAGTCCACCACCTGTACATTCGAAAGTTTAAACTAGTAAGAGGCAGAAAGGTTTTTTCCCAACATTTGACCAATAAAAACACAAAAAGTATGGAAATTACTAGAACAGTAATAGTTATTCCCTGTGATTCACCTTACAATTAAATGATTAAAAAATATCACAGTGACACTAACAAATAATACATCTCATCTGATAAGGCACAAAACTGTAGTTCTCACTTTATGAGGTCATTAAAGGTCCTGATAATTTTAAATAAGGTAATTTCCCTATTTTGTGAGTTACACATAGAATGATTTTACTGATGTATGACCTGTTCCTGTGTTGATATGTAGTCATCAATGAAAGGCACACCCTCATTAGGTCCCTGGCCTCTCACGCATGTGATACGAGCAACAGACATCTGGCTGGGCTTAATGGTGGATTTGGTCCCATCACTGCGCAGTTCTGCCTCTTCCTGTTCAAGCAGCAACACACAAAAGCATTAAATATTTGTGGTAGGACAAAAGAAGCCAAAAATGTAATTATGGAACATTGAAGTGTTTCCCACTGACCTGGTTAAGCGTGACAAATTCTGCATCCAATCCAACAAGGTCTGCAGCCTGTGGCATCTCGCTCACCATTAGAGGTATGAAGGTGGCGTGACTTTTCCTCTGTTTCCGTGCCAACGAGGCCTCCGTCAGCAGAACGCTGGCATCAATAGGGTTCTTAACTAGGAGGAAATGGAGAAGATGCAGAATAATTAAAGCAGATGCTCATCAAGCCTGCGTTTCCTTGACCAAAAATACAGTTGTGAGTCATTCTAATATGCTAATTTGATGCTCAATATTGTTGAAAATAGTTGTGCTGCTCTATATTTTTGTGAAAACAACAGTATGTTGAACAGAGAGTTCAAAAAGAAAAGCATTTTTATGTAACATAAATGACTTTATTCTCATGTTTTATCAATTCAATGCATCTCTGTTAAATAAAAGAATTCATTTAATAAAAAAATCCTTGAACAGTAGTGTATGCATAAATGTTCATCATCTTAATAAAATGCTAACTTTATAACATGTTTGTGATATCACTGATACATTTTAGTGAGAAGACCAAAAGTACATTCTGTGAGATGAATGATCACGTACTTCGCAGATCATACTTTGGATGGTAGTTCCTCTTGACGTAGTAAAGTACAGCAGGAACCTTCCAGTTCACTTCAAACTGAGCTGATTCAGCCTAATGGAAACATATTGCAACACAATTCATGGTCACATATGACGCATTTACAGAACTTACTGTGCGAGTAGTATGCAGGGGGTCTTTTCATAATAGGATATGCTGAAATTTGCCTGATGTTTGGTATTTTTACCTTGTCAATGGGCTCAATCAGAAAATCATTGAACAGATACCACTGCTGGTGTGTTACTCCCTGAAAGCAAGACAGAAAACAGTTTGTCCCTTATGTCCAACATATTGTGTCAAAAATCTTTAAAGTACTTTAAAGATTGGCTCACACCTCTTTCCTTTGATGGTACGTCTCGCCCACTTTGATATGTGCTACCAGGTTTCCTCCGGTCCGAGTATCCTGGATATGAGATACAGTGACGACCAGGTCATAGACAGATGCTCCTTCTGCCTCTTCACTTTCAGTCAGCTATAAAAAGCAACAAGACACATTTTATTTGATCAAGGCCATTTAAAAAAATCTCAAGAGTCATCTTTTCAGTTATGACGAATCTTTATGTGTTTAACGAAGTTAACCCTTTGGTGTTCCTCACCTCCTCTCCTTCAGACAGACTGCTGACCTCTAGGCCCTGAGACTTACTGATGCACATCTTCAGACTGAGAGGGATCCACACGTGCCTCATGTCCTCTGCTTGAGTGTCAAAGGTCAAGCCCTCCACACTGCACAGCTCTTCCCTGTACATAATGTATATTATTATTACTATTATATTAAACAAAAAACACATAGACAGATGCGTTTCTACACTCAGCACACTTACTCTAAACACCATTCTGTTGGTAAAGGCTCTTTGGGTTTGGGAGGTTCAGCTGCTTCTTTCTTTAGAGCTTTGTTGTACGCATACTGTGAACAAAAAAAATCATATATATATATGAATGACTGGAAAATTAAAACAGATAAGGGTGGATTTATGACTGGATTCTGTAAATGCATGACTATATATCCTGCCAACAGGAGGGTATATGGGTCTAACCTCGGTCTGTGCTTTCCAGAACTCTGCCTCCTTAGGGCTGTTCACCTCACAGTTGATCACCAGAACATCAGGCAGACAGCGAATGTTCCTGGTCTGCACCTAAAAATACATAAATATTTAGTATTTTGTGCTTTTACACTTTTGGTTGGTAAGATTTATGAAACAAGTTTTTGAAGTATGTCTCTTCTGCTCACCAAGGCTTTATTTATTTGATCAAAAAATATTAAAAACAGTAATATTGTGAAATATTATTACAATTATATATATTTTTTTATTTTATTTTGATATATGATAAAGTCTGTGTCACAAGATCCTTCAGAAATCATTCCAATATGCTGTTTTGGTGTTAAATTAATATTTATTATTATAATTATTATTATTAATGCTAAAAATTCAGTCTTTATAATAGCCTTTGACTTAATCCATCCTTGTTGGAAAAACTACTTATTTCTTTCAAAATAAAAATCTAACTGACTTTTTTAAATGTTTTGAATGTGTATATATATATAAATATCTTACTGTTGGCTGGTATTTCTCACAGTTCTCACACCAGGCCTGTGTGCTTTGTTCCAGACATATACTCTTCTTTAGGATTTCTGCAAAGTCATATTCCTCTATCGTCTTATCTGTCAAAAACCAAAGAGATCATTTAATCGATCAATTCAGTTTATAAAAGAAGCAAGATGTATGCATAGGTGAATGTTTGTTGGTTCTGACCTAGAGAGCTCTGCTCAGGGTAGTGCATGGTAAACAGCAGAGTCAAGGACGAGCGAACCGTCTCCTTTCCACAGCGACACAAACTGCTGTTCTCCACTTCACAGCCAAACAACCGGCCGATCACAGACTCCCCCGAGGAACCCAGAGTGCTGCTGTGGAGACAAAACCTAAATTGTACCCAACTCTGTTCTTGCGCAAATTACTGGATTGAATTCAACTATGATGCTCCACACCTGCTGCTGGCTCCTCTGTAAGCCTGAGGCCCTTCCTGCTCCAGAGTTTCCTGATGCAGCTGTGCAAGAATGAAACGGTTCCAGCTCTGGATCAGACGGCCTAGACGGGCTTTCCCTGTCTGCTCATCAGAGTCGGCCAAGATTAAACCTAACGCCGACGCCTCCGGGATTGTCCGGAAAGCCCGAAGAAAATTACTGGCCTGTTATGAAAACAAACAAGTGCTTTGTGTATGTGCATATGCTATGCATGGTTGACAGCTCTGAAGGCACTGATACAGCTGGGGATGATTTCTGATTGAACTGAATTGAAAGTGTTAGTGTACCTGGCAGGGGTCTCCTCTGCTCAAGTCCAGCATGTGAAAAAGGAATCCGAGCTCACAGGCCAGACAGAACTCCTTCTGACACAAATGATTCTGAACAAGGCACCTGACTGGCTCTAGGAAGTACAGCACCTGTCGCAGCATACACAGTATTAACTATTAACAAAATTCCAGACAACTGGAACATCCAAAGTGAAAGATGAGCATTCCCGAAAATTCCATAGAGAGCACAAAAAATTCCATGGACTTTTTAGAAGATTTTTTTTCCCCAGATTCCTGATGCAAATATCAGGCAATTACATTTTCATGTGTATAACTATGAATCAGAACAAATATGCCACCATTTAATATTATATATAATATATTCAGTATAAAACTATAAAGCAGTAAAAATGGTATGTGTGTGTATTTTCACCTGGATCATGCAGTTGCAGTAAGCGTTGGGTATGTGAGGCTCCAAACCAGCAAACAAAGTCCGGTTATAGTGCTTGAAATCAAAGTCTTCCAGTCCCAGTTTGGAATATTTAATGGTGACCTGGCAAAAATCAGAACCGTCTAAACCCAATATCTCAGATGTCTTAAATTGTATGCAAACGGTTCTGTTTTTGTTCTAAAAACAACATTATCTCATGCAAAAAGAACCTGCTTGCCAACATTTGGAAAAACCAAAATAGCTTGAGTAGTACATAATTATGACAAACAATAATAGGACTATGCACAACAATGGCTGATCACTACCTTCCGGTATTTCTTTGGAACCATGTAAAGATGCGGCTCCTCATCTCGACCAATAGGAGATTCCGGAACCTGATTATAGCTGTCATACTCAAGTTCTGTGTCTTTAATCTTATAAGGAACCTGGAAAAAACAGAGATGAAAAGCATAAAGAAATTACTGGTTGGACAGCATTACTGCACTGAAATGACTGACACATTGTCAAATGACACACCAGAGACACTAGATCAGCTACATTACTGTAAAATAAGACTTCCACCTTACAGAATGTGGAATAGGTTTTTGCCTTGATAGTTGTTTACCATTTTTACACAATTAGTGATGCAGAAAGCATTGAAATCTTTCTAAGCTGTTGAGAGTACCTGGTTTCTGGGACGGGTTCTAGGATTGGGGGCATATCCAATAAAGCCCACAGTTTTCATAGTCCTAAGAATCTCTGGATCTACCGGAGGGGCCCGTCTGACAGTGAAAAGAACACATTTATATTTACTAATCACCATAAAGCATGTTATTTGTTATGAGAATTTATATTAAAACAGTGTAAATGAAATTACTGTGAATATAAAAAGTGAGAGCTACTAAATATATTTTTGCTAAAATTTAAATAATAGATCCAGGTCTCTGACATAGCATCATGATCTAGCCTGAGGCATACTGCAGGGGGCAGTATTACACAATAACACTAAAATACAGAGGTTGTGTAGAATACCATACTTCCCTGAATAATAAAGATTTTCTGCATATTAGAATGCATATTGTGCAAAATATGCAAACAGTATGTATGCATAGAAAGCCCAGATGACTTACTACATTTGCCAAAATGTGCAGTATACAAAGGAACAAATATTTGAATAATGCATCTTACAATGCAATATGCTCTACCTTCAATTTCCCCCCCCAAAAAAATCAGCTGCAGTTTTTCCTCCGTTTTGTGCTATTTCTCTTTTTTTTGACTCATAATGTGATTGGACTGCCAATGAATGAAGAAAAATGTTTGGAGAAAACTGGATTAAAATTTATATAAAATAGCATTTATCTCACTGTATCTTCAAGCACTACATGTGGTACTTATTATTTTAAAATACATACACACATAAACAACTGTTCAAAGGGTTGATGTCAGAAACAAAAAATAAAACTTTTATTCAGTAACAACGTTTTAGTCATCGAATGAAAAATAATATGAAGCAGCAAAACTGATAATAATAATAATAATAATAATGTTAAATAATAGTTTCTTGAGCATTTTAATTGTCATTAAAACCATAAAGACTGGAATAATGGCTGCTGAAAATTCAGCTTTGCCATCACAGGAATAAACTAAATTAAAATATATTAATATATTTTTTTAAATCTGTTTTTACTGTATTTTGAATAAATAAATGCAGCTTTTGTGAGACAACTTCTTTTTAAAGAAATTAAAATATCTCACTGACCCTAGTGTGTATATATATATATATATATATATATATATAAATAAAAGATGTAGTCATACCTGGGGCTGGGCACGATGAGAGAGGTGGGCCAATCAGAGAGCAGGGGCTCAGTACTGGTGAGGGGCATGGGCAGAAGAGAGAGGGGCATGAGCTCATGGTTCCAGTCCAGCTGGGGCAAGGAGTCCACCAGGCAGGGTAGAGCTAACTCTGTCTCCCTGGAGTAACTGTTAAAGGACACCTCTGGGGCGCTGGACCAAAGGTGCACACAGCCACCAGAGTCCCCAAAGGAGAGCGCCTGTTTGCTGGAGGACACATCAAAACTCATCAGCAGCTGGCCCACAGTGTTGACGTGGAAGATATCAGCCAGATTGGCCAGGCCGGTGGGCTCGCAGAACTGACACTGACCTACACACACAAAGACACAGACTCACACACCAGGATCTCAGTGACCAACTACACTAAACAACTAAAAAGTAAATAAACTGGTACAGGACAGTAACAGAATTTATTTCAACTTCTAACGCAAGAGGGTCTTTCACTTGGTTTTTTTTTATATATATATATATATATATGTATATATGTTTTTATGATATGTATTTAAAATTATTGTCATTAAAACACTTAAGACTTTTATTTTCATGCAATCTTTCAATTTTTTTATTTACAATTATTAATAATTAATTAATTTCTAAATAACAATTTCATGTTTAACCACTCTTTAAATCAAATAACTTTTCCTTTCCTTTTTATTAATAAAATCAAAATATTTTGTTCCTTTTCTACTTAGAAAAACAATACACTACAGTTGTAAGCGCTGAAAAGCGCAGAATGTTTTCATGTCAAATACTTTGTAACGCATGTCTGAAAGGCTGTTTAGCACAACTGAAAATCTGTGTGGACAACTTGACAACAACCAAAGGGGAAATGAAAGTAAGGTGGGACTTTTGAATGCTGAAAAACTGCAATAACATCATTAAGCTTCAGAAGAAAAGAACTAGATTAAATGTGAGGCTGGGAACAACGGTAATCCAAAGAAGACCAGTACTGGATGATTAAAATACTTTGCAAGTTGCAAACAAAAACCCCCCAACATTTCTTCGACACATCAGGGACAGTTGGTAGTTGACATGGGTGTGGCAACCACGTGAATACCATCCTGTGTGTTTTTCTTAGTATTTTATTCTGCGGATTACCATTAAAGCTCTCCTATTAGTGACAACAGTTAGGTAAATACCACCAGTACTACATACACGTCCATGCATCATACCTGTTTGTGAAATGATAGCCAGGCGGGAGGTGTATGTGGGAATGAAGCGGAGGAAAAGGGGATCCACGTGGACCTGCAGTGGGGTGATGGCCCTCATCATGCGCAGATCGTACACCATGAGAAACCGGTCACATGACAGGCCATTCAGCCCACGGCTCGAGAAGCCACACGCTGCCAACAGGTTACCGTGTACATCAAAGTCAGACAGGCTGCCAGAGAACGCGTCAAACTCGTACTCCATTTTAAACGTGCGTAGATCACGCAGAGACACCTAGGACAAATAATTGAGTAAATTCACAAATGACAACGAGAGATTCAATTAATGTTGATTACTATATATTGCAGAAACTAAATATATGAGGTTAGACAAATAGATGAATGCATTTCAAAAATAATTTCAAGATTGTCATTATTTTTATCCATAAATCTATACCAGAATATAAGGTTAAAATTTGTAAGGGAAATCTATTTTATAGGCTATATGTTTATATGCAGTATACGGCCGTTTAAAAAAAAATGTATTAAAAAGTAAAAAAAATAATAAATGTAAATAAATGTTATTTATATACTGGAAAATGACATTAACTGCATTTACTAACAAAATATAAAAATCTTTTTCCTTGTTTTTCAATGAACCACAGTATAATTTGTTATAGTGAGACAGATAGATCCATGCACATTTCACTCTTCCACCTAATTTTGTGGACAAGCTGAAAATTCCAACTCCCAATTAGTCTGAAGTGGAAATTAGGAATGTGTGAAAGCACAAAACCAAAAAGCCCTGTGTATTCTACCCATGTTTACAGCTAAATTGTAGGCAGCATGTTCCCACGTTAGCTCAAAGCAAAACTTTTTATACACAACATCCCTCTATTCTGCTAGAAAAGCAAAAGGAGGAAACAATTTGTTCCACATCCACTTTCGCTTTGCTCCTTCACTCACCTTGCCAGATGTGTGACCACAAAAGAAGAAGCGATTGGACTGCCTCATGATGGCGACTCCAGGAACCTCAACAGTAAACTAGAGTGATAGTGAAAATCAAATGTCAGGAAAAGATCTCTGACCATTTTAAAAACTGAAACGTCCTCTAATCTAATCTATTATAGCCAAGTGTAAAATTCCCATTAAGATATATCCCACAAAAGCCATAAATGATAAACACAATAAAATGAAAAGAAACCTTTTTTCTATATATATATATATATACACACATTTTATGCTCATCAAGGCTGCATTTATTAGATTAAAAATCCAGAAAAAACTGTAATATTGTGAAATATTATTTCAATTT
>JAUMHE010000080.1:13338689-13348930 GCA_032359235.1 Enteromius mattozi | reverse complement strand
GATGAGCAGAAGAAACATCTTTAAAAACCATTAAATATCTTACTGTTCTAAAACTTTTGAACGGTAGTGTGTATATACATACATATATATATATATATATATATAATTTCATGATTACAAAATATACATTTTATAAAACTGAACTATAAATGTACTTAATTTTGTACCTTTATTGTTTTATTTTTATTTGAAATGCTAGATAAAACAGGTACTGTTTTATTTTAAAGTATTACTGAAGTAGTATTGTATCATCCTACTTTTTGTGTTTCCTGCACTGTTGTGAGGTCCAGTTCGGCCACATAGTTCTGCAGACCCCCCATTAACAATGTGTTATTATCGGTTAGAATCAAACTGTGCATGTCAGCACCCTCCTCCGTTCTGACAAAAAAAAAAAAAAGGAAATGAATGAACACCCACACAAAGGCATACATAAGCAAATAAAACCTTTGATTACAATATTTGCAGGATATGCCTGTGTTCTTCATGACATTATGCTTTTATGCATTAGGGCTTCCGACTCACAGCAGTCATGCGCATGATAACTGCACTTACATCTTCAAATTATCATTATAGTATATGTGGGTGTGCAACTCACGTATAATCAAACATAATTAAACCTCCACGCGTGAGGCATTTGAGGTTGTTTTTGGTCAGAAACAGCACCCCTGTGTCCATACTCTGGATGTGGCGAATATCATCAGCCATGTGCACCTGGAAAGAGGAGTAGCGGCCCATTGTTGGACCAAAGAAGGAACTTGCATGTCCCTGTTATGAAAGAGAGGAAAGAACAAACACACACACATACACACAGGTCAGTTATGCGGCTCATGTTTGTGAATAAAGTGACATCACCTCTTCAATGTGGAAGTACATCAGAGATGATGCGTTCAACGGCTATCAAAACCACAGCTGGATTTTTGGAGCGAGATAAAACATTAGCCTTAAATGTCCCAACTTCAACAGAAACATTTATCCACTCATGCAGAATTTTTGGTGAAAACACTTGCTAGGTATACTGATTCATTTTACAGGGCTGCACATTATTTGAGTAGATGACTACATGGCTGATCAAATGTCCGGAAATAATAAATCCCTTCCTGCTTGAGCTCAATCCAGATTGCTCATTTGTGTTTCATTGTATACTCATTGCCCAGTCATAGCAAATACCGTCCAGATTCAATTTAGACAATGTTTTAGTTTCAAAGACTTCTCCATACAGCCAGCCCTACTGAGCAAATACATTTATAATGGTACAAAATATTTATTTTTTAAAATGAACAGTTCTTTTGAACTTTCTATTAATCAAAGAGTCCCCTCTCTCTCTCTCTCTATATATATATATATACCACTGTATATACAACTGCTGTCAGTATTAATAATAAGCAGCAGCATTATTAATAAATGAGCTCCAATAATACACCAAATCAGCATATTGAAATCATTTCTAAAAGATCACATGCACCGAAATGAAAATTTTTGTCCGAAGCCAAACAAAATGAAATACTTTTCACAATTGTATAAATTAATTAAACAAAACTTAGTTTTCAAACTCGTTTCGGGAGGAGAGCTCGAAGGAGTTACTATCTATCTCTGCCCCAATCATCCACTTATCCTATCTTCCTATCAAATCCTCCGTGCAGTCCTATAAATACCCAGAATCCCTTCCTTCTCCATCCACGATCTGAGCATCCCTCCACCTCCCCTACTTCTCCCATCTTCAGGGGGGGAGCTCTCGGGGTTGGAAATCGGCTGTCCGCCTCCTTCCCTGCCCGAGCCCTTAGGGCTAGTCTCCCTAGGGCTCGGGCGCCCTTCTAACCCCGAGTTTTCTCCCTGAGCAGCACGCCAAACAAGTTTCGCTTACGTTTATGCCATCAGAGCTCGAACTCGTGAAACATGCTTTATGTATGAGAGTTAAAATAAATGTATTAACAGAGCTGTTGTAATTATTACTATTATCAATATTATTACCTTACTTTTCTTATTTTAAAAAAGCATTAAAATGTTACTGAGCAGCTGACTAGTAACACTTTCAGTGCAGATTTGAACTTTAAACCCTAGCTAACAACTATTTTTAATAGCATTGCGTCATTGTTTGGCATAATTTATTCAGTATTTTCAGTTATTTGAAAGCATCCCTAATCACATGACACTAAAAATTAGAGTAATGGCTGCTGAAAATTCAGATTTGCCAACACGGGAATTAAATAAGATATATGTTTAAATGATTATTACAATTTTAAACTGTAGTTATATTTTACAATATATGAGTTTTTAAATAAATGCAGCCTTGGTGAACATAAGAGACTTAAAGAAAAATCTTTTGACTACTACTTTTGACTAGTAGTGTAAATGCAGCAATAAATGTGTCACTTCACCCGGTGGTTCCCCATCCACAGCAGCTCCTCCTGCAGATCGAAATGTGTTGCCGTCACAGGGACCCCAACCTCAGCGGCCACGCTGTGCAGCTCCGAGTACATGCCCTCCACAATGTGCATGGATTCAGACCCGGGAACAGCCAGCGCATCGGGGTCGAGCTCCACGCCCTGCAGCAGCACTGGGTCGAGCCGTGGGTCCATTGGAGAGTCCAGACTGGGCTCCAGGCCACCATGCAGGCCGGGCGCATACTCGCCCAAACCCGGGTCCAGACCCTCAAAGTTCATCATGAGGATGGTGCTGCTGGGTTAAAGGGATAGGAAAATGGGGTCAAGGGTTCCTTTTGTGTCCCTTAAAAATATATATGACTTTAAAAACAAAGTTGCATTCTTGTGTTTTTCTGTGTATACATGTCTATTTCTATGTGTACATATTATACATGTATTGCTCTTAAAACATCAAACATATAAGCACATACATATTTGTTTGTTAGATGTTTTATATATAATTATATATGTCTTCCTTCTTAGTGCAATCAATTTTTAGCCTGATACAAGCAACATTTCTTCTTAAAATACGGAAATAATTTAATAATAACAAATAATATTCTATTATATTAAACATGCTAGATTTTATTATTTTTTTTTTATTTCTTTTTTATCAATTTATCTAATATTTGCTAGGTTTGTCAAGTAAATTGAAACAGGATATTTCCAGAAATATTGGCATTATTTTATTTATTTTTTTTTTTTACAAAAAGTAACTACACTATAAAACTGTCAACCTTGTGACATTTCAAAGGGACAACAGTTTATTAACATAAGATATTTACCAATACAAGCTTCTTCTTTTAAAAAATGAGTAAGACACCCATGTAACGACACTTGAACCCAGTTGCCATTGGGACTTGCTGCATGTGCTGCTTTTACAAACCCAGTTAGCTGCCTACCTAGAAAGCATTTTTAGGCATCATGAGTTCATCACACATACCAATTCTGAACTAAGCGTCTATGCTTCCTAAAACGGCTGTCTAGGTAAGCAGTTCACTACATTTTGAAACACAGCAATACTGTTGCACATCGTGAATAAACGGGATGTCATTGCATCAAAGCGTGTGACTGTTTTGCGGTAATCTAGCGTAATCTTTAAAAGTGCGCGTGCAAAAAACATCCGAATAAAAGAGCAAAGTTATTCATTTTCTGTGCATGGCACCGTCTGACATCTGCACTCAGGATTTGAGTTCCTTATAAAGTTCTTTCAACAAACTAGCAGGAAGGGACCTAAAAGATGAATTGTGAACACTTAACAGCATAATTCATACCTCTAAAATACGGTTATCCCCGGATCCATATGCTCATACTACTCGCTTCATTCAAAACAATAACAAGCACGCACTTCCGGGTTATAGATAGAACTGCATCCGGAATCATTATAGGGGCTTTAAGAGTGTTTGACATGAAAATATTGCTTAAAAACATTAGATATCTATCTATCTAGGCTATCTAAACAGAAATTATATAATTATATGACTTGCATGATCTGTTGGCTTCGAAATACAAAGGCTCTTGTTAATACAATTCAGTCTCAAATATGTCAAATAATAACACAAACAAATCATAAACCTTAAACATTTCCCTGAAATGTTTCCCAGGTTTAAATGTGGTATAGGGTTAATTATTGATTAAATGCTCTGTAAGGTATGACAGTTTAAAGACAAATATGACCAGAAGCTATGAAAAGTCAGTAGCTTCCTCCGTCAAGGTAGATGTTTACATCACTACAAGCAGACAGGACAGCAGGGACGTAGAAGTTGTGCTTCCTGTTTGCACGGTTTGTGGACATAGTCTCACTTCCTCCCATAAAAAAAACAAAAAACTTTTAGATGAGGTAACTATCTCATTCAGGATTCTAAGAAGAGTGGTTTATCTTTGGAAGTTATAATGGATGAATTGTTTTATTAGGTAGTAGGCCTAATTTCAATGAATTGGTGAAACTTTTGTGAATGGGAAGACCTGCAGATGAGATTTACCAGATTAAATTCTCATGAATCTTACGTTCTTAGTCGAGGTGGAAGAAAATTCCTGTAACTGTGCAATGCAGATTTCTAAGTTACAGCTTATTTTTGTCAGCAAAATACAGGTACACTCCAAAAATACCTTGACTCACAAGTCCATCTGAAACTCAGATCTCTACTTTTTTTTATTACAATTTTTTATTATTTTTATTATGTTATTCTATTACAATCATGTCATCAATCAATCAATAAAAAAATAAATACATATAGAAGTACAATAAATAAATACATATAGCTGGACCTGGACCTGTAAATTGTATATAAGTTGTATATAAGTTGCTCATACATCATACTTCCCCTGTCACTTTTTTGTGCCCTTTTCTTAGTACAGCACCTCAGTGGACAATTCTTTTACATTTCAAATTTAATATTAACTAATAATATTTGTTAGAATATTTTCAAGAAAATTTCACTTATATCTGACCTCACACCACAATCAGCAGCAGCGGTCTACCAGAGTAAAATGCTGCTGAGCCAAATGGTCTTTTTTTATTTCTTTATTTGCATTGAAATGTAACAGCTACAGAATGGAATTTTTGATATAAAAAAAAATATTTAATGGTTTAAAAATGTTATAAATTGAATAGGCTACTTTTAATATATATTTGGATATAATGTAACATTTATTTTGGCCCAAGGCCATAATATGCATTTGTTACTTGTAAAAATGACATACAACTTCAAGGGGATCCTTCTCCCAAAAATGAACATTCTCTCATAAATATAAACCATAACTTATTTTATAATGCTTAAATGTCAACTTTTGGGTAAATATTCACTTGTATTATAAGGAAATAGAGATGGATTATTTTTCTAAAAAGCTTTATCAGAAGAAAATGAAGTTATATAGCTACATCTGGTGTAAAACTGAATAAATGATGACAAAATGTTTATTTTTTGAGTGGACTATCCCTTTAAGACCCAAAAGCATAACTGGCCTCTAGACTTAGCACCCTGGTTTAAACAATTCAAAGATATTTAATATATTTCACGTCATTCGTCATGGAGCCACTCATAAAAATAATTAGCCTATTATTTGAGCTCATCGAGGTTTTTAGTATTACGTTGAGCATCTTGGAGAATTAAATGTGAAGAACAATGCTTTTCTATAAATGAAATCGAAACTACTACGAAAGCACTTAATTAGTCTTAGTGTTATAGGCTAAGCCTACCTGTTTGGATGGGAAAATCCTGGTGACTCACCGCATAACATAAAAGATGCGAGGCTGCCTTTAAAAGCAATTGGCCTTCTATGCACTGCCCAAGAAAGGGATAAGCTATAACAGATTCTACAGCACATTTTGTAACTATGGATTCATCGTTATTTGTGGTACTTTGCGTGGCGTTATCAGCGCTGTCCAGCGCCAGCGGAGCTCCGACGCGCTCAGGGGAGGTGAACTTCTCCGACTGTAAAGAGCTGTCCATCAAACTCAATGAGCTGGCGAGAGATTTACACAACACGGTACGTTCATTAAGGATGATATATATACATTTTATGATAACGTATCTTTATTTCTTTTCAGATTGTTTTTTACACCTTAATAGCAATACTAACTCATGTTACGCTCTCTGCAGGTTGAGTCTCCAAAGATTTCAAGTATCATTGATGACCCTCCAGTGTCTATAAGACCGATAGACGCATGTGATCCACTGAGCCTCCAAAGCGACAAAGAGGTAAACAAGGGAATAATTCAAATGCATGTTTTCATATTAATGATTTTATCCTTTTTCTTGTAGATCAACTATTTTAGACGAGTGTAAAGACGGGAATGAGTGCTATTTAACATTATTCCAATTGTTCGTAATAAAGCGTTAAAAAAATCCCATAAAAGTTGAGAAAATAGTAAACTTTTATACACAGCATCCCTCACAGCCTCATTTTCATCCATACAATTCAATACGGCGTAGGCCTAATCTGACTAAGGTCTATACAAAAAACTGTTTAACTTTGTCAAATGTTGTAATTTGTCCCTGTGTGTCTTGCATTTCAGACTTGTCAGTCAAGAATTGTTCTTGCTCTGAAAAACTACACCAGAATTTTCCACGAGAACGGCGTCTTCAAGAACGCAGCTTGCAGCAAGTGGAGAGCGCGCGCCAACCAGATCGCTAACGTCACCGGAGACCTCCTGGGCATGCTTAAGGTATGTCTGTTTTTATTCAAAATCTTTGCTATTGTTTCATTTACTTCCTTTTGATATGATGTCTGGACACCTGCCGCCAGCAAAAGGCACAAAGTTATTCCCACATCCTTATCTGTTATCCTCCTGGAAAGTTTCCTATGTAAATTATTGCTGCACCGGTTTCTAGTAAACACTTTTAATTTCATTATTGTTCTTTTTTGATGTCCAGGAGGAGTGGAGTGCAGATGCAGTGGAGAACCGTCCTCTGACTGCAGTGAACTGGTACGACAACGCTCTGTGCCGGGACAGCGTGGAAAGGCTCTACTCCTTTTCCATCATATCTGCACGCGTCTTCTCATTCCTGGCATCCACAGAAGCTCCTAGAGTAGAGATGAAACAGTGTTAGATGGAGAGGACATAGACAGATACGTGTCAGTTGTGACCATGTTGGTCAAAACATTCAAACAGCTTTTGCTGCTTCTTTAAAGGTTCTCCTGTGTTATAATAACATGGTTTTAATAACATCTAGCGTTAACATTAAGAGTTCATACTTGATGTGAGGTTAAATATTTATAGAACTATTTATTGTTTTCTTATTTATTTCTATATTTATTGTACAATGTTATTACAATGTGTAACATGTTTTTAATAACTTCCAAAGAAGTGTGTAATTTATATAGCTAATAAATATATCAACAAGTCTTCTATCGTCTTTGTATTGTTTTAAACAAAGAAATTAATTGAAGAAGTAACATGTAGGCAAATTACTTTTACTGATACTAGTACTCTAATAAACAAGGAAATGACTGAGCGAATGTGGTCAAATTTCCCAGTCTGGTCAACAGCTCTCTGTAAAAAGAGAGGGAAGATGTGATTTCCATAAACATTCATGCCACGTTTTACGGCCGTGTGAAGCTTCCTGCAAAATATGTCCCAAACCCGGAGACTCTGTCGCTGCTCAGTTCTCCTAGGAACATGTGTGTATTGTCCTGTCAAGAATGATGTCATGCCTGCAAAAGGGAACTTGGTTTACCAACAAACACATAAAACAAGCGAAGACAGAGTGCACATTATTGACTTGTTCCAGCTAATACTGATTTTTCTTCCTTTTGACAGGAAAAACACACAGGCAAGAACCTAAAATGTTAAATATATTCCAAGACAAATGTAAACAAATAGAGTGCTTAGATATTTTCTGACATCACTGCTCAAATATTTAACTATACTCATTCTTATCATTCTTCTTAATATGATAGGCTACATGTGTGAAATTTTTCCTGTGGTCACAGTATGTGAAAAGGAAGTAGGAATCTTGCCACTACCAGTGAATCTACAAAAACTCTAGATATCACCTCTGATAACGTCTTTCACTCATTAAATATATATATTTTTAATACAGTCTATTCATATTTTTTTTAAATATTAAAAGTTTAATTTGTCAAATGTAGCATACATCATCAATATCAGTAGGCTACTTGTGGAGGCAATAAAATATAGCCTACAAGATTCACTACAAATTAAGAATTATGAATATACAAACACATTAAAAGAAAAAAGTAGGCTTATACAAACAGTAAATAATATTTTTATATTACATTATATATAGGCTAAAGTAATAAAATTGTAAATAAAAATACTTACTAAAACACAGAAAAAAAAAATTAATACATAAAACAAGGTAAAATGCGTTTTAAAATAAATCCTCGTTGTAGTAGCTAGGTCAGAGGGTGAAGAGAATCTATGGCTGTGTTTCAAACCTAGTGCGCTGCTTGCTAGACGTCGTCATCGGCTCTGCCCGGCACGCGCTTAGGATGCTGTCTACCTAGGCAGCTCGCTAGGTTTTCAAACACAGCCGCTGACTGTCTATTTCCTGGTTACTTCGCAAGGTGGGTGGCTGTCATATGACAACATTAGCTCTTTATTTACACTATTTAATGTACTTTAACCTGCGTTTTGAGCAGTTCTATGTGCTTGTTTCAGTTGTGATTCAAACATGTCTCTTTTTCATGGAGCCTTTTCTTCAGCTTTTATCAGCAGCGACTGAACTACTATTGAATCCACTAGCCGGATAGCTAACAGTGTTCGGATGACAAATCTGCACGAATGTTGTACATACTATTTTTAAGACACCTCAAAGTACATACTAGTCTCGGTCTGTCGTAGACACCAATAAAAGCAACAAACAAGTTATCGTTGCGGAGGTTAATGTTATAGCCTATAATTGCGACAGCGAATGTCTCATTGTAAAGAGTGTGGTCTCTGTTAAAGGGCAACCTTGTTTGGTTTTTAATGGCTTTGGGTGTTTGCATGAAGCATATCATGTCTGTTGTTTTCGTGCAGGATGAATGTGGGCGTTGCTCACAGCGAGGTGAACCCAAACACGCGGGTGATGAACAGCCGGGGGATCTGGCTGACCTACCTGCTGCTCACCACTGCCCTGCATGTGGTCCTACTCAGCATCCCTTTCCTCAGTGTGCCTGTGGTGTGGACGCTCACCAATGTCATACACAACCTGGTCAGTCCATGCAAGAAATACTGAAAGGAAAAAATTAAAATAAGCTGAACATTCACATAATAGATGTAGATGAGTTTGTATCTTCATCTTCAACAGATTTGGTGAAGCGTAGCAGTATATCAGTTGCTAACTAGTTTAGCCTCAGCAGTGAATGGGTGCCATCAGAATAAGAGTCCAAACAGCTGATTGAAAACTTCACAATACTTCAAAAGAGATCCACACAATTCCAGGCCATCAATTTGTCCATCAAAGTTTCATTTTGGATAAATCTTCTTTAAAATGATTTCTTTCTCTCACTTTTCGGAGGAATAGGTCACCCAAAAATTGAAATTTGCTAAAAATTTATTTACCCTCCAAGCCATCCAAGATGTGGGATTTTGGAAAAATGTAGCAATATCTCCGTTGCTCCCTCAGCAGTGAATGGGTGCCGTCAGAATGAGTCCAAACAGTTGATAAAAACATTACAATAATCCAACCTATCAATTAGTCCATCAAACTCAGCTATATCTTGGATAGCATTAGGGTGGATAATTAATTAGGAAACATGCAGTGAACTATTCCTTTAAAAAAATGTCCCTCTTAAAGAATTCTCACCCAAAACTTCTGTCATTATTTACTCACCCCTCATCTGTCATGCATAGAACACTAACGCAATAATAAAAGCATCAGCTAAATTAGTAATAAGTAACATTAAAAAAGCCACACTGAGCTTCAGTAATTGTTATAGTCTATGAAGAATAAACATAAATTAGTTTTAACAAGTGTTGACTTACTTCCCTGTCGTCTAGGCAATGTATCTGTTTTTACATACAGTCAAAGGCACGCCGTTTGAGACGCCAGACCAAGGCAAGGCACGCTTGCTCACTCACTGGGAACAGATGGACTATGGCATCCAGTTTACAGCGTCAAGAAAGTTCCTCACCATCTCACCTATTGTACTGTGAGTCATATTCATATTTCTGTAGTAACTGACTGAAATAGGACTATATGCACTTCTTAAACTGTTTCATTACTTCGTCTTATAAACATTACTTAAAATTACTTACAATTCTATATCAACTTTTATTATTTTATGTCTATATATATATATATATATATATATATATATATATACACACAGGTCCTTTTCAAAAAATTAGCATATTGTGATAAAGTTCAT
>JAUMHE010000080.1:13322906-13338565 GCA_032359235.1 Enteromius mattozi | reverse complement strand
TATATATATATAACAATTATATATTTGTTCATGTTCTTAAATATGTTTTCAATTGTATTATCTTTTACAGTAAAAACATTACATTTAATTATAATATTCACATTAAATGCTGTTGTTATTTTTTTATAGGTACATCTTGGCCAGCTTCTACACTAAATATGATACAACTCACTTCATAGTCAACACAGGTTCACTACTAAGTGTCCTCCTTCCCAAGTTGCCTCAGTTTCATGGAGTTCGTCTGTTTGGTATAAATAAATACTGATTAGACACTTCAGGCCACTCTTGGATGGGATGTAGCATCATGGAGATGAGATGAGATGACTGAAATTCCTTTATTCTCCATTTGATGCTTCCTTGGTCCAAAGGTATAAAGGCCTTAAGGAACCAAAGCTGCACTGGACTAAAGTACACTATTTAAAAAAGGCCTTCCATGCTCAGGTTTATTCAATCTGTGGCGTTTCTTTTTTTAAATCCTGTCCTATGTCTGTAATTTCTCTTCATCGTAATCTCTCGATCTCCATAATTTCTAGATTTATCACATTTAAGGATGTTTTTGACGGCATTGCACCAGACAATGTGCCAGTTATCACCTGCTGATATTCTTTGCATAAACCTATTTGCCACAACGAGCTCTATCAGTCTGGGGGCAAAACATGATAGTTCTGAATTATAATATTCAGAGAGTTTTTGTCAGTGTTCTAGTATACAACATGGACAACTGCAGTAAATAAGTTATGCTGAATTATAAGAAAAATGATTTCGATTTTAATTTGAATTGCATTTTTTCATTTAATTTCCTTCAAAAATGCAAAATATTGATCTGTGACAATGTATGAACGTGATAAGATAAACAATCTTGAAGTGCTCCCTTAAGTTTCTCATAGAGCGATGTTATATTAGATTTCTTTGAATTCCTGTATTTATTTCATTTGTCATCATATCATGAAACATTCCAATTTGAAGCAATTGCCATAATACGCATGCATTATTATTATAGTTTTTTTTTTAAAATGTTAATGTCTGCATGGATCATTTTTGTTCACAATACAAAAGTGAAAGTATCCACAGTGGGGAACTAAAGTCTGAGACCACATTGAAAATGTAGTATTCAAAGTCTAATTTATAGGTGGAAACCTTTAGAATGTTTAAAAGTAAAACGAAAAAGAATTTGTATATTCTGCACTTTTTATATTCTCCATGTTCATTTCTTTATATGAAACATGTACAGAAGGTGGTTTTTGGCTCGTTTCAAGTAATGCTGGTGATCATGATCATCAAGTTCATACAGTGCACTGAGACTAAAATTCATGATGACAGTCAATGTTTTGTTTTTGTTTTTTTTAGATGGAAATTTACTTTTGGACCCCACATTGTCACAATATAACGTTTCAGCATGAAATTTCCAGTTTATGTTCAGTTTTTCCCCAACCCATTGGTATAATTAAAATGGCTCTTGCATAACTAATGACTTATCAGTCCTAAAGCCATTTGGACTAATATTCAAAGTCTCAAATGACCTAATCTCTGCATACATCAATCTATACCAAAACAAATGTTATTTACAGTTGCATGAGTCGCGTTATATGGCCCTCATTGCTTAGCCACCGGTGTTTATTTCATATGATAAGCACAACATTAAAGTCTGATGCTCAGAGAGAATGGCATGGAGTTGCATCACATCGCACGGAAGCATGTAAAAGCAATCGTAAAACTACAGGATCAATGTAACCACATGCAGATGAACAGTTAAAGTGGGAATCCTCGCCTCTCACCTATTGGATAACAACAAACCACACAGGTGAACAAGGAAGAGGTGTAAGAATGAGCCACGAGGAAGCTAAACAAACACGCCGTGCACACAGCCTCGGTTCGATGAATACAGACGCGCATTTGGATAAGTTGTGAAGGTGTACCGGGGGAAATCCGTGAGTTTTACATGTTACACACCTACACTTGGACGGGGCAAGCCCAGCGACTGCGATAAGCCGAAGGCAGCACGGGAATCCCCACCTACAAGCTCAGGTGTCTCCCAGCTGCATTTCAGGGAAGAGGTAGGAGGAGGGGAATAGTGTCCTCGGCCCACCTATGCCACCGATTTGCCTAGCGTATGTAACACACGCCGTCTGATTACCACGGAAGCACATGCAAATGGTATTCTGGCTCAGTGCTCTAGAATACTGAGGAATCCTGTGCGCGTGACACGAGGGGAGCACCGCTGATGTCACCGCTGGAATGCAAACAGCATTTGCATGAGGCGCGGAGGAAGAACAGCAACAAGGAAGGCTGTGATATCTGTTCTCGCCCGCAACTCTAGCTTCAGCTGTTTTTTAAAGCCGGTCGGATCCAAAACCAAAAGCCGAGGCTCTGCTGTGACAGAAAACACAATGCATCCGCTGTTTCTCGCAATTCTGCTTTCTGCGTGTTCCTGTTCCTGAGCCCGCTGTAAGAAAGGCCTGCACTGATCGATGAAGGTCAGCCAAACCACAGCATTTGTATAAAGAAAACCAAAATGTGATCAGCCGTAAAACAGTGATTAGAGAGGGACTGTGTCTTATTTTGTTGACGGCTGCGGAATGACTGGTGCATTTACTGGAGAGGCGAGGAGGGGAAGTAAAAGTGAGTCAGCAATAATAAAAACGAGATAGAAGAAAAGTGAGAATGATTGCTTTCTTATTGCAAATAAACGCGTGAAATGAACTGTTTAAGCAGTACCTAACACGGTGATAGATTAAAGTAATAATAATGAGATGCAAAAAATAATATTCCAATGTGTTTGCGTTACCCTGACAAACTTTCTTTAGCAAAACATGTGCTTTCCTCCACAGGGTAGCAAATATAGCCTACTGTTTTGCACTATGGTGACATTCAAGGGACTGAATATTTAAAAAAAAAAAACTACTGATGATACATAAATATTCCAGAGATTTTTTTTTTTTTTTCCCAAAGGTTTAAAGTATTAAATCATTTAATTGTGCTGATAAGGGACACAAAAGTTTCAGCAATTCGATTTTAATATTAAAAGCTATTAAAATCATTTCATTAGTTATATTTATATGTTACAACTAAGAAGGCAATAATATCTACACTGTTTGATTTTTGTATTTAAAGTCTCATTCCACTCTACTCAGGGTTTTTCTTGTGTAAACACAAAACAAGTGCCCTATAAAAGAGAGATTTTATGCTGCCACCAAGTGGTCACTAACGAAGATGTACGTAACAATTTCTGAATTTCATTAGAGATTTGACCATATTTATTGGCTTACAAAGTAAAGCCAATACATAAAGACACACTGTATTTCTCTGCTTTTATTACTCTTTAATAAAAAAATAATGCTTTGACCCTAAACAGACTTACAGCTCCAGGCAATGGCCACGAAAAACAAAGTATGTGCCTTTTTTGATTCACTATTTTAGTATAAGAAACTTAAAAACAAAACACATAAAATACAGTCCATGTAACAAAACAGCGTGCACGGTTCCCTCCTCACACAGGAAGTCTCTGCACAACTTCAAACTCAAAGATTTAAGACAAATAAAAAACAATCATAAGAAAAAGAAACCACTTTTGGCCTTTCCCATGAGCTATGAAAACAACTGAGCATTTTCACTGTTATAGTCCATTATGCATGCATCAGAGACTGAAGTCATGAATGAAAACCTCCAAAAGATACATACAGAAGAACAGTGAATGCTACTCTTGAACAGATCTGAGATTGGCTTAAATTAAATACTTTCATACGCTTCATCGGTCATTTCACCCGTGTGTTGTTGAGTCGTGGAGATGCCACATCTGGCTTCACATCATCGTCAGTCTCCCAGCCCTCCTCCTCCTCCTCCTGATTTTCTTCATCAGTGGAGAACAGCTCATCCTCAAAGAATGATCCACCCAGCCCGTACTCCTGTGTATGAACCGACACCTCATTGGACAGCAGATGTGGAGAACCCTCAATGAAGTCTGCAAACCTGAGTGCAAGACAGAGCACTGTTATTAGACGACAAAATAAAGTCTAACTTATTTTATTCTTTCAATATATTCAGTTTTGGTCTTACTGAACATGTTTCTTCAATATTCTGAAGCCAGAATTATACTAAAAAGGTCATTTAATTGCTAAATTATGACAGAATGAGTGTAAAATATTGAGTTTTTAGCAAAGTTTTGATCTTGTTGATAATTTTGTGTGTCAAATATGATACAGTATGCTTTAATCTCCATAAAAGTTATTATTTCATTAACACTACATATATATTTCTCAAACATCCTGTCATACCTCTTAGGAGACTGCAGCCTGGAGACAGTCTTCCAGGTGTTGAACTCAGGACTGCTGCAGTATATCCTAAGCTCCTCCAGAGCATTCTGAGTCTCCACCTCTGACTGTCTCTGATACTCCTCTTCTGTCAGCAGACGGCGTGGCTCGAGTTTCTTTGGCTTCAGCTTCCTTCAGAGCGTTCATTCAGCAAGAAGACAATGACTACGTTGCTCACCATATACTTGATTGGCATTATTAAAGTTGTATACTCACTGATAAAGCATGAAGACCTTGGTAAAAGGGTACTCCATGTTCTTGGAGCAGAATGCAGCTATCATGATGGCTAGAGCCACTTGTTGGACCTGAATGCCAGCATACATCAGCAGAAGGCCGAAGATCTGCAGTGTCCACGACAGGATGTTGATACTTCGCTTATCCACCAGGGGGCCATAGCGGTAACATACTGCAAAACTGATGAACCCAACCACAATGGTGTAACCTAAACATTTAAAAAACAAAGGACAATCAGCAACTGATAAACTTTTAAAACAATTATAAATACTAAATTTATTTATTTTTTTTAAATCAAAATTGAACATGAAATCAAATCACGTTTAGAAAAACAACACAAATGCTAGAAATATTGAAATAGAATAAAACAGTTTGTGTGCACATGACATCAAAGGGTAGCATGACATACAGATGAAGGGCAGGAAGTGATTTCTCTATTTAGGAAGGGAATTTAACTGAAAATGCAGGTAAAGTGGTTTGTAAACCTGCATCTGGTCGAGAGAGTCGAGTCAAGTTAATATAAGTTACATATGTACCCGCTAACAAAGAAAGTTGTTTACCTCCATACTTTGGATGGCTGCTGGATATGATAAACATTTCATTTAGGCATTTATTTACATAAACTGATCAAATGAAATATGTAGCACATATCACATATGGTCAATTTTTTCTTTATCACGTGTTGTTTTCTGTGAAAACTTGCCCTATCTGAATTAACGTGTCCATGGCAACATTCGAATTTTACAGTGGCAAAACATGGGTTGCAGGTTTCCCTTTCCTAAAAGAAATGTTTAAGGGATCGTACGCACCCTAAAGTCATTCCCATAGGTAAGGGCAAATCAAGCAATAATTGCAATACTTAAGGGACAACGTAAGGTGCTTTATGCAACATGGCACTGGAGGACAAGTTGATTTCCGCCAATAGTTTTAGTTCCCGTCTCAATAGCATCGCTACTCTTTATAAACATAAGGATCATGTCAAACACATTTTGTTTTTGTGTAATAGTGTTTAAACCAGTACAGTAAGGATTTTCCTCTGTCTAGTCCATTATGCTCTCTGCTACCTGCCCTCCATCTGCATTTTGTGTCATCAAAATCATGTGACTGCAAACAAGTTATGAGTCTGAGTAATATTTATCTATTAAATAAATCAAAATAAGTTTTATACACATCATCATTTCACACTGAATATTGTTTCGCTAAGAAATGCCATTCTACAAAAATGTAAAGGTACTTTATGCTAGCCTTTATGTACATTAAAAAGATTTAACGTTAAAAAAAAAAAAAAAGTAGCGAAAGATGTAAGTCATGAGAGAAGAATGGTTGAGTATATGATGTTATTTTTGTTTTCTTTGTGCAAAAAAAAAATAAAAATAAAAAATAATACTATTCTCGTATCGTCGCAAAACTGAAGTTGATCCACTGATGTCACACGGACATTTTTTACCATGTTTCTGGATCTGGGAACATTTCAGTTGTGTTGCTGTCTATGGAGGGTCAGATAGCTCTCTGATATCAAAAGTATCTTAATTTATGTTCTGATGATGAACGAAGGTCTTATGGGTTTGGAACGACATGAGGGTGAGTAATTAATGACAGCATTTAAAATTTTGGGTGAACTAACCCTTTAAAACCAAACTACCTGACCCAGGGTTGAATTACACCACAATGTTTTGATGGTTCTCTTACCGATAGCCAGATGCCAGTGATCTTTTAGAATGATTTGGAGATTCCTAAACACCAGCTGGATGACGTAGAGAGAAAAAGACCACCCACCCATCATCAGCACATAAAATGGGCTTTTCTACAGGCAAAGGAAAAAAACATGATGAAAGTAAGACCATTTAATAAGATCTCATTATTAATTGCTAGAAAAAAAGCCAAACAAAATCTCAATGACAAAAAAGTGCTCGATGTTAGAGACTAGAGAGAAGGATTAACACACATTAAAGAAGGTTAGGGATCTACCTTGGGTAGAAAACGGCCAATGACGAAGATGAGGATGATGAGGGAGGCAATCATTCCAGTGCTCATGCCAGCAGAGTAGTAGAAAACTTGACTTCTACAAGACAGACCAAGCACAGAGTTACAAACACTACAGCGAACTAACAACCCAAATTGTGCCTCCATCCAAGAAAAGGAAGAGCAGAGTTGGTAAAAAAAAAAAAAAAAATTAAAGAATAGCTCAAATAAGAAATAACTCAATTAATCATTTACAATTATTTTACTCACTACTGTAAGTGAATCTTCAGCAAGTTTTGATTTTTGGGTGAACTATTCCATTTAAACTGTGTCAATTACCTGCTCAGAGTATCTGCAAAAAAGAACAGCAACAATCCAACCAGAAAAATCAAAATCAAGTAGATGTCAAAATCTATAAGAGAAAAACCAATGTCAAACTCAAAATCAGTCATGACCATATCAGAGCACGAAGACTTTGGATTTTCTTTCTTTTAAATACGTTTTCAACTCACGTCGACTGGGTTGTACTGTATAGAGTGTACGGGAATCTGAAGGGTCCACTCTAAAACAGGTCTTGTTGTTAAAAAGACTGACGCTCACGGTGGTCTCATTGGTCTGTTCACGAACAAAGTACTGCACGAGTTTCCAAATGCTGAAATGCTCAAGTTCCAGCAGGTCCTGCTCATCTTTAACCACCGTCACCTTCAGCTTTGTAGTGCTCCACACTCTCACCTGTCAATCAAATAAGAGGCGCTGTCAATACTGATGCAAGCGTTACTGGCAACATAAGAGTCATAGTTAAAAGTCCTCTACCTGTATTCTAATCCATGTTTCCCTCCATCCAGGTATGATAGAATTATTGTAGCAAAAATGTTGTGCACCTTGTACTTTGATTTCTTGTCCATCTTGAACTTCTATAACAGGACGGGTGGCACCTGCATGAAGATGAAAATGACAAAGTCATTATATATATATATATATATATATATACACACACACACACAGTCACAGAATCTAAAATACACCATTATGGAAAAAAAACACGTTTACGAAGTATTAAATATGTATGTTTTCCAGTCAACAATCTCCCGTGTCTCGGTTATACTGCAAACAACTGTCTGAGACATAAAACACTGATTTTATTACATATCGTTATTTTTAAAAGATCAGTTTTTACAGCTTTAACAACATCAACTAACGTTACACACTTGGTTACGCTAACAACACTCGGCTTTCTTAAGTGTCCTAAAACATTTGAAAGCAATATATATCAAAACATAACATATTAAACCATAACTATTGATTACCTGACGTTTGAGACAAATGAAATAAAAACAACACAGCAGTGAAGATAACTTTCAATCTGACGGTTTCGACTCCAAAGCCACTTTCAGATTTCATTAATCCCGCCATGATGTCTTCTCGCGTTTCTTCGGCGGTCGGAGTGACGTTATCGACGAGACCTGCGAGCTGAACAGCGCCACCTGCTGCACTGGAAGAAACAAGCATCCGTCTGCTTCAACTGTTTGATATTGTGGCAGGTCGCCACAAATAAATAAATGTATATGGGGAATACATCCCACAGCACAATAACAACAAAGCATCGTAAGCTTAAGTACATCGTAGACCCATTCAAACCAATGGAGCTGCGATCAACTACGATGCATTTGCCCAGACCGATAAACAAACACAGACCGGAAGTTACCTTCGGTCCAGGCACTGAATTTGTTCTCAGTTGTTAAACCACCGTTTCTGTTCAAACTGGGATATGTATTAAAATGTGTCTGATGTGATATTTTAAATGCATTCTATATAAGGCAATTTCTAAAACATTTAATAGCCTATACAGTTCTTATTAAATTGTATCCAGTATAAATATGCATAAAAATAGAAGTTTGCAAATAAAAAACAAACAAAATTCCCACTCAGAATTTTGATTTATTAAAGTTTTTCTTCACATTTCTTATGGTTCATTTTAAACCAGTGTTACAAGCATGACAGATACTCAGCTTCACTAACCCTATTAAACAAGTCATGGCACAGCCGTTTCTTTGCCCTGTGCCAGACAATCTTTTCCTGTTGTGCTTTCTCATAATCCCATCCTTTGTCTTTAAGGCTCTTGCCCCAATTACCATTTGAAAACACTTACTTACCTCTCTGAGAGCATTCAGCTTCCTTATTTAAAGTAAATCCTATCTTTTGTCCATGAAATGGACTTAATCAAATAAAACATTGCAGATGGCATTCAATTCACTTTACAGAGCATAAACATACAGATCTCTCCCTGTTAAATGAATAGTTCACCCAAAAACCTAAATTCTGTCATCATTTACTCACCCTTGAGTAGATCCAAATCTACATAAATTTCTTTGTTCTGCCAAACACAAAGTTTGTAACCAGGCTGTTTTGGGTCACCATTGACTTCCACAGTAGGAACAAAATACTACAAAATTCAATGGTGACCAAAACAGCCTGGTTACAAACTTTCTTCAAAATATCCGTCTTTGTGTTTGGCAGAACAAAGAAATTCATGACATGTATTCATGTAAATGATGACAGAACTTTCATTTTTGGGTGAACTATTCGTTAAAATCTAAATCCTTTTAACCTTTGTCATCATTGCATCTACACAGCATGAATTCAGGTGACAACTTGCAAGCTGCTAAAAAGTGAGAAAGAGAAAGATACAAATTGTGGGCTATGCATAAAATAATTACAGTATCAGCACTACTGTCAGTAGCCTAGTTCTATAATACAAAAATATTTCATTATTTCAGTACAGAAATTCATAGGAATACTTTCAATCAAAGCAAAATATATACAAATAGATCTGAGAATAAAAAGAGTAACATGTCTTTCATATAGCTGTAAATCACCTACGCAGGATGAAAACTCCACTTTAACACAAATTCAAAGAAAAGATATTTACAACAATTTAACAATTTACAGCATGGCAATTAAAGCTGTCCATTTTTTAATAAGCATCTGGACACGCAGCATTAAACACTCCATAAAGATTCAAATAAAGTACAAAAGCTGGTCCCAGACGGTCTCAACCCCAGGCTCCTCCCGGATGGAAATCTGGGACAACTGAAGCAGCAGCGGAATAAGGGGTGGAGTATCCCACAGTGAAGTTCTGCAGACCCAACATCAGACATTTCCAACTGTAGCGAAGAGCCTTTCCTACGTTCTGAAAACAAACAGAATTCGAAAAATTAAACAAATATTTAAATGTATTGTCCTAAAGGATTTATTTTTAGGCCTTTCCAAGATGAAGCTGATGATTGTTTCTTAATCGGAACAGATTAGGAGAATTTTAGTATTACATCAGTAGCTTACCGATGGATCCTCTGCAGTGAATGGGTGCCGTCAGAATGAGAGTTTGTAAGAAAAAAATTTAGCATTTTAACTTCTAGTCAAAACGTCACTTCTGGACAAAACGTTCCTTAAACAGTCACTTCATCCAGCGTAAAAGTCACATCAAGATCCACAGACAAATTTGTTTAGAGTAATTTTGGCTTGTCGTTGATTTTTTTCACTGGAGAAAGCAATACTTTGGACAGTAGACTGGAGTGGTGTGGATCACTTGTGCATTATTGTAATGTTTTCAACAGCTGTTTGTACTTTAATTCTGACGGCACCCATTCACTGCAGAGGATCCATTGATGAGCAAGTTATGTAACGCTAAATTTGTTTAAATCCGTTCTAAAGAAGAAACAAACTCTTCTACTTAGATGGTCTTAGGCTGAATAAGTTTGAACAAATTTATTTTCGGGGTTAATACAGGTTAGTACAGAAATGCATTTTACATGACATCAAAAAATTTATATTAATAATAAACAATCAAATTAAATGGAATTAATAGAGAAAGTATTGCATGACAAAAAATAAAAAATAAATAGACAATTTTAATTCAGGTTGGTTAATACTTTAACTATTTAATTCTTTACTATTTACAATTCTGTTTTGTTTTTAGATAAATAATCTAAAATTATTATTATTATTATTGTTATATAATAATTGGCTGTTGGTGAACATTTGCTTTTCCACAGTCCAATTGGTAAATCTGAGAACAAATTCAAATCATTTAAACAATGGATTGAAACGCAATACGGTTCCTTCGAAAAAACAAACAAAGAAACTATTTTCGGACTGAGGCAGCACAGCTTCATTCACATATCCAGGAGGATTAGCCTGTGTCAGCAGCAATGTTACAGAATTAAGATGTTTAAGTGGTTTAAATACCTAAAGGATTTCCAAGTAGACAATTTAGCTGGATTAAACACTAGGCTTTATCATTTTAAACTGTAAACAGCATGTAGTTTAGTGGCTTTACGTTAGTGACTGTTTCTCTGTGTGACAGGATGCACTGCTTTATCCTGCGAGAGGAAGTTTCTTCTGCTCGACAATGGAACACTGCATGTGATCTGAATGACCCTCTCCCTCCCAAAATAACACAAATAAATCTCTGACTATGTAGGAGTTGTATTTCAGGTCGACTAGAAACGGTTTTCATATATGCCTAAAACACAGGAACTTAAATCAGTGAATGTGTGTAATCTACATTCATGTGTTTCATGCTTTGCAAACGTAAAAGGCTGGTTTTCGGTCATTATTTAAAATGTTTTGAGACTCAAACATACATTTGCATTAAAAAAAGGAAAGTCTGTACTATTTATGGTTGTGGCCAGTGAAAACGGAGGAACAAAGTGAGTCAGCAGCATAAAATCCTTATTGTTGTGCCCTCTATTTTATTTAAAAAGCTGGCCATTAGCACCAAACGTTATCAAGTTACTTGTGAATGCTTTGGAAAAACAGTGATGCTATAGATATTAAGTGGATTACAATAAGATGTGTTTACTAAAGATACTCCATTCACTCACAGTCTCATCAGTTTTAATCGGCTCAGTCTGATAAGGAAACAGTCTAAGACGCCAGACAGGTTACGCATTGATCTTTGACCCAGTCTAACACTCGGTTAGCAAATTTACTGAGCAAGTCATGTGCTTGTTCAGAAAACAACAATTTATATGGTTATCATATTTAAAGCATCAACTGAAGTGGGAACTGTGCATGATTTCGTAATCAAAATTTCCTGGTTATTGCATAAACATTTTATTTTTGAAAGCATCTTTTCAATACTGAAAAACACATGACAGTTTTCTGTTGCATAATGTCACCGTTTCACTGATGAACAGGACACTACTAATCTGAAACTCATTGTGGTTTGTTAGATTTTAAGAGGAAAACACCATTTAAAAAAAACCTGGAGAATTATTCTATGTTTTCACATTTGAGCAACAGAAAATCAACAACATCTGCAAAGAAAATTAATATCTGCGCCACAAAAATGACTTGTCACTGTCAGAAACTACACTAGCCTACTAGTAATAAACAGGTATCCCTAACAGTGAATACTAATAAAAAGCAAGAAGTTCAGGGTCAGTATGATATTTATTTTAAAGTAATTAATACTTTTGTTCATCAGGCACTAAATCAAGATATTGGAATGCTTTCTGAAAATTAATCTGTCATCATCACAGGAACAATTATATTATAATTAGAAAACATAAATTTTAAACTATAATAATACTTTAAAATATTATTAGTTTTACAGTTTTTTTAAAATCTAATAAATGCAACCTTGGTGAGCATATGAGACTTGTTTTAAAAGCAATTGAAAAATCTTAAGGAGCCTGTAGCCTAAATAAAAATCAGCTAGCCTACACAAAGAAGAAAAAACAGCATTTGTTAAACGTTTACTCGACAAGGTATATTCATCTTACCTTTCTGTATTTTTTATACTTTTCTTTCTTCTTAGCTTTCTTGTCCTCCTTTAGTTTGTGTTGGCTGTCGTCTTCCACTAAAGGCTCGTATGGAGATCTCTCTGGCAGTAAAGTTAAGCGCAGCTCTCTGGGTTTCTTCTCCGGCAGGTCGAGGTTCTGCTCCGGTGCGCCGGTATCGACCTGCCGCCGGTATCTGCCGTCCTCAAAGAGGCCTATCCGCGGGACACAGAGAGACTTGGGCTTCATGGTCTTCACCAGGAGCGTGTCGCCCGTGCACTCCGATCAAGCTCTCGGGACAGCATACGCACATCCTCTTGGAGCAGCTCCGCAGTGTTTAGGTTTGGCTGGACTCCTGCATCATCAGGTTCACAGCAGGTGGGCGTCTGAGCAAACGGGGTCAGTGAAGTTCATTCAAGTCTAATTGAATTTCCATTCTATTGAATTCACTATTGAACTAACTCATTGGCCTGCTACATGCAGAGAGCACTGTTAAAGCTAACACCATAGCCTGTTGTTTGTGTGTGTGTGTGGGGTGGGGGGTGGGGGGTGGAGGGGGTTGGGGGGTTGGAAATCATCGATTAAATCATGCTATTAGTTGAGTAGTTATCTAGAGCATGCTGGCACTTCCCAAAAAATCCCTTTTTTGTTTTTAAAATGTAAAACAATAAATAGATAAAAACAAACAATACAATATTTAAAAAGATAAAAACAAACTAAATAAATAAATGGTTGTAAACTTAGCATATGGACTGCAAAATTAGCCTTTTGTCTTTAAAATAACTTAACATGCTATTTTATTTATTAAATTAAATTAATTATTCGTATTTTTAAAAAAATAAAAAATCGGGATACACTAAAAGTGCCATATTTGCTAAATGTTTACATTTTTAATTAATTTAATCTGTTATAATTTTTAATCTTTAACACAAGCAAAATGTTATTTCTCAAAAAAGTTGTAGACAAATTAAATTATAGGCTGAAATTCCGCGTGCACCTGTTTTTGTAAACGTTTTGCTGGAAACCTATTTGAAAGAACAGATGAATATGTGCATAAACCTGAACCATGATAGGAGCAGAGCCTCTGTGGCTCTGAATAGGAGCTAAGCGCAGACCCCGCCCCTTAGTGACCACGTCATCACTGACTGACAGGAGCGAAATCACTCAAGCGAAAGTAGAAAGACACAGATTTGGCTTGTTCGTAAGTACACACTTAATTTGTTAAATAAATGAGATAAAAGGTTTTGGGCTTGACCTAAATTCATCAAATCAATACGTGAATTGAACTTTAACGTTTAAAAGGTATATTTAAGTTTTTTCAGTCGATAATTATCTGTCTTAATACCATATCATCAGCTTCACTGTGGTACAAATCTGAATGAAATAGTAATAGATTAAATTTATTACTTGCTTAGAATGTTTGATATTATAAGACGAAGGTTTTTTAATTAGATTACACCCACTTTAGACTGACAGTGACAACAAGGGAGGCAATAAAAATGCCAAATTCTTTAACTGGGTATGTTAGTGACGACAGTGATGGCATATTTTAAAGCAGTACCTCATGTACATAACTCATAAATCTAAAGTGTAGTTACCGATCTGGCAACCGGTTTTGTTACTGTAATTCTTGTAGTTCAAGAGAGATGTATGATGCAAGTACTGGTGATGATTGTTTGCCATGTGATGTTTTTTTAAAGTCAGGTGTCATACAGTCATGTTTTTCTGCTTCGTATAATATATATATATATATATATATTAGTGCTTTAATACGATTAACCATGATTAATCACATCCAAAATAAGTTTTTGTGTACAAAAAATATCTATATTAATTTTTTAAAAATGCTGAAGAAGAATTAACTAATAATGACAACACTTATCACAGCCTCAGTGTGTGTGTACAAAATTTCAGTAACATGTTTAGTGTACAAATGGTGTAGGCTACACAATTTAACCACAGAAAGAGTGTTTCAAACAAAAAACCACATGAATGTATGAAACTGGTTAACTTCTCCAACTTAACTTAGTGCTTCCTCATTTCTTTGCTGTATTTTGTACATTGCAACATCAATGATGAAATTACACACCATTTATAGATTAAGAGAAAGTCCTCCTCACGCCAGTATACTTTAGTCATACATTCTTTTGAACATATTGGATACATACTTAGACTTGATAAGAATTCAAGTGGGTTATTAATCATTAAGTATTGCATATTGTAATAAGCATTACATATCTTGTTTTAATTTTTGGTCCATTTTTCTAGAAAAGAAAAAGCTGTTGGAACCTTGGGTGTTAAGTTTAATTGAAGAAAAACTGTGGATTTGTCAACTGCATTTTAATGAATCTGCCAGATTTAAGCACTCCATGGTGATAAAAGTGTCTTTTTTTTCCATCATATAGAGAAACGAGTGAGCAAATGTATTTCTAAACCTTTTTTTCTCTCATTCAAGGACAGTCTCACAAAATCAGCGCAGCCATGCTTCTTTAAATAGTGCTAATTCTATGCTGGATCCAATCGATTTGAATAGAGAACCTCTTATTTCAGTACAAAGGTATGTAACATCTGCTTAGTCATACTGAAAATTTAAAAGTTTACATGATGTAATGGCCTAATGGATAGGGAGTTGGTCTTGTAACCCAAAGGTCGCGGGTTCGAGTCCCAGGTCCGGCAGGGATTGTGGGTGGTGGGAGTGAATTCCCAGCACTCTCTCCACCTTCAATACCACCACTGAGGTGAGACCCTTGAGCAAGGCACCATACCCAAACTGCTCCCCGGGCGCCGCAGCAATGGCTGCCCACTGCTCCGGGTGTGTGTTCACGGTGTGTGTGTGGTTGATCACTTCTCACTGTGTGTGTGCACGTTGGATGGGTTAAATGCAGAACACAAATTCCAGGTATGGGTCACCATACCTGGCCACAAGTCACTTCACTTCACTATTAGGCTTAATTTTCTTCAGGATATTATATTGTCGAGTTAGTAGTTTAATGCGTAACTGCGCGCGGCGCCGGCAGGATCACTTGATTTTTTTTTCCCCTTATAAAAGTGGAAACAGCTTACTATACTCATTCAAAAAAAAGACATTATTCGAAATTATTCTAAATATGTATTTTATTTGTGTACATTCACAATAAAAAAAAAGGTTGTGCTTCTGTAAATAATTTGATACTGCTTTCAAGAGCGCATCACAAGAATTCACTGAAATTCTGCATATAGGCTTCTACTTGTTGCGGGTTTTTTTCTTTCATTTTGTTAATTTATTATTTACAAAAAATATATATTTGGCACACGGGCCTTTTTTTCTTTTATAGCTTATGTTTTTCTTTGTTCGCACAAGCTCTGCGCGTGATGTGATCCTCATGTTCTGTTT
>JAUMHE010000080.1:13295765-13322129 GCA_032359235.1 Enteromius mattozi | reverse complement strand
TGCACGTTGGATGGGTTAAATGCAGAACACAAATTCCAGGTATGGGTCACCATACCTGGCCACAAGTCACTTCACTTTCACTTTCACTTTTTCACATGGTGCATGCAATGCATAAATATAGCCTACATGTAATTTTCTGAAGGTTTGGTAAGCAGAGAAAGCTGAATGATGTGTCGAACAAAAGCCAGGCATCAATGACTGAACCAATTTTTTTCAGTTTTGAAGACTTTGGCATTGAGCAACAGTAAGTTATTCATACAACCTGTGTTCCTTTATGTCTTATGTCCCTTATGTCTTATGTTTTGTAATTACACATCCTATTTCTGTCATCCATGCACATCCATGTATATCCATGTACACATCCTATTGCTGAATTTTAAGTATCCATTGCTCCAGTTTTCAGTGTCAGTTTAAAACATCCTTTCAGAATAAAGTTATTAATTTATCTGACTCTAAGAGTCCAGTCATACACTTTAATTGTCAATATATTTTCACAGGTCTCACAAGAACAATATTCCTGAACTAAGAGTCCATTCCAATTCAGTCATGAAGTGCCAACAAGAATATAAATCAAGACTGAAAGCCAAATTTCAGTGCATTCACAATGACATGTCTCAGCAATCCCATCCTACGTTCCTGAACGACATCTTCACAGAGCTGTACATCACTGAAGGGGAAAGCGAGAATGTCAACAAAGAACACGAGGTGAGGCAGATTGAGACGGCGTTGCGAAGAAAAACCACATTGGATATTTCAGTGAAATGTAATGACATTTTTAAACACTCGCCTGAAGAAAACAGGCCCATCAAGTGTGTGCTGACTAAGGGAGTCGCAGGTATTGGGAAAACAGTCTCAGTGCAGAAATTCATACTGGATTGGGCCGAGGGCAGCGCTAATCAGGATATCAAGTTTGTGTATCCGCTTCCATTCCGAGAGCTGAACCTGATGAAAGGAAGACATTTCAGCTTGATTGAGCTTCTACAACACTTCAAAATGGAAACAGACTTGGGAGATAATCACGAAAACCAAAAAGTTCTCTTTATCTTTGACGGTCTGGATGAATGCCGCTTTCCTTTGGATTTCCAGAATAACGGAAAGTTGAGTAACCCTACTCTATCGGCTTCTATTGATGTTTTGCTAACCAATCTCATCAGTAATAATCTGCTTCCTGATGCCCTCATTTGGATAACATCTCGACCAGCAGCAGCTACTCAGATCCCTCTTGAGTACATCAACCTGGTGACTGAAGTTCGAGGGTTTAATGACCCACAAAAGGAGGAATACCTCAAGAAGAGAATCAATGATCAACACCTCTCTAGTCGTATCATCACTCACTTAAAGTCATCCAGAAGTCTGTACATCATGTGTCATATACCAGTCTTCTGTTGGCTCTCCGTTACGGTGCTAGAGAGAATGTTCAACACAGAAGATGAAGAAATCCCCAAGACTCTTACTCAAATGTACACGCACTTCCTTCTCATCCAAACCCATGCGAAAAACATGAGATACACCAAAGAGCACAACCCAGGCCCGGAGGATGAAGGTATGATTTTAAAGCTAGGTGAGCTAGCCTTCCAACAACTCATAAATGGCAATCTGATATTCTATGAGGAAGACCTGATGGCCTGTGGGATTGACGTGAAGGAGGCAGTGGTGTACTCAGGAGTTTGCTCACAGATCTTCAGAGAGGAATCTGCATTAACCGAGAACAAAGTCTACTGCTTCATCCATCTAAGCATTCAGGAGTTTTTGGCAGCCATGTATGTGTATTACATGTTTAAGGTCCACCGCAGCAATGTTCTTGATCACAAAGAGCATCAAGAGCTTACCGAGACCACCTTGTTTGAATTGCATAAGAGTGCAATTGACGAGGCCATACAAAGCGAGAATGGACATCTGGATCTTTTTCTCCGCTTCCTTCTGGGACTTTCGCTGGAGTCCAATCAGAGCCTTTTACAAGGCTTGCTTTCTCAATCTGGTAGAACAGCCTGTCAGAGCATTGAAGAAACAGTTGAATATATCAAGAAAATGATAGAGGAGACATCAGTGCCAGAAAAGTCTATAAATCTCTTCTACTGTCTTAATGAACTCAACGATCTCTCTTTGGTCAAGGAGGTCCAGCGCTTCCTGAACTCAGGGCATTTTTCTAAACTTTCCCCTGCACAGTGGTCTGCTTTGGTTTTTGTGTTACTGACATCAGAAGAGAAGCTGGATGTGTTTGATCTGAAGAAGTACATCAGATCGGATGAAGGTCTCACCAGATTGTTGCCAGTGGTGAAAGCTTCAGAAACTGTGCTGTGAGTTTTTGTTTTTTATGTTTTTTGATTGAGATCACGTGTGTGTTCGGTTCTTATTTATTACGTTTACATTATATTCCAGACTGGATAATTGTGAACTTACTATGAGATGCTGTAGAGCTCTTGCCTCCACTGTTGGCTCCAGCTCTTCTAACGTACGAGTGCTAGATCTGTCCAATAACTCCATTGGAGACAAAGGACTGGAGCTTCTGACAGCTGGACTGGAAAACACACAGTGTAATTTAGAGGAACTGAGGTAAAGTTCTTTGTCACTGTCTTGTCTGTTCATTTATTTGAAATAAAAATCTTATTGAAACATTATGCCTTTACTGATCAATGCAATGCTTTTATTAAATATTTGGAAGGAAACAAGATTATAAACTAACCCTAACCAGGGTACTAAAAATGAAGGTTGTTGCATATTGTGCTATCTTTTTTGCTTTTGTTTAAAAAAACTAAATAAGAAAATCCCAACTGAGCATAAATCATTAAAAATATTTTAATAACTTTTAATTTCCTCATAAAAATTTTCATTAATATTTAGTACTATAACACATAATGTGATGTGTTGCTCTTTCCTCAGGCTCTCATACTGCAGGATTACCACACACGGCTGCTCTGTTCTGGAAACAGGACTGCTTCCAAACCTTCCAAACCTTAGGGTGCTGGACCTGAGTGAAAACAGTCTGAGAGAAGCAGGAATTAAGATCTTGGCCAGTTATGTGAAGCATCAGCACTGTAAACTTGAGATACTGAGGTCAGTAGCATTTGAATTAAACCTCTTCAACCACTTTAATTCATCAGAAGATATCAATACCCAAATGTGAAATTTGTTTGGTCCTCATGATCACTTATCATTGCTTTATTTATAGACTTAAGGACTGCAGAGTTACAACTCAAGCCAGCATTGCAGTAGCCTCAGCTCTGCTGTCCAACCCATCACACTTAAGAGAGCTGGATCTGCACTGGAATAACCCAGGAGATGAGGGAGTGGAGAAGCTTTCAGCTGTAATACAGCATCCACTCTCACAGCTTGAAACACTTTGGTATTTTTTAATTTAACTTCGTTAAATGTATTGTCAAATATATATTACATTTAGTCATTTAGCAGGCACTTTTATCCAAAGCGACAAATGAGGACAATGGAAGCAATCAAAATCAGCAAACATGTTTTTCTTTTTTACTTTTATATAAATTTATACTACCATACAAAAGTTTGAGATTTTTTTTAAATAAGAAAGCATAAGAACACAAAGACATTTACATTGTTACAAATAATGAATTTCAAATAAATGCTGTTTTTTGATCTTTCTATTTATCAAAGAACCCTGATAAAAATGGCATATTTTCCAAAAGAATATTAAGCAGTACAACTGTTTTCAGCATTGATAATAATTAAATTTTTTTACGCACCAGATCACTTTAATAAAATGATTTCTGAGGAATCATGTAGCACTAAAGTCTGGAGTAATGGCTGCAAAAATGGGCTGTCAAATAAATAAATGACAGGTTTCAAAATATTACTGTTTTTCCTTTTTTCTTGATTCAAAGACATGACTATTATTTTTTACCAATGTCCTAAATGTTAATTTTTCAACCCATAGGCTAAGTTACGGTTTGCTCACTAAGAAATCCTGTCAGTCTTTGGCTTCGGCTCTGAGGTCCCGTTTCTCTACTCTGAAAGCTGTAGATCTGAGTGGTAATGCAATCTATGATGAAGCAGTGAAAATGCTCTCAAGTGGACTTGGAAGCCCTCACTGTAAAATAGAGATTTTGAGGTAAAGCTTTTAAATCTGCAGTATATTTAGATCTTACCCTCAGCAAACTATTGAAGCATATCCTGTCTTTTCAGGCTGGCACTGTGTGAGATCACAGAGGTGGGTGTTGATGATTTGGCCTCCGCTCTTGTTTCTAACCCAGCTCATCTGAGAGAGCTGGACCTGAGACAGAACCACATAAAAGATTTCGGCGTATCAAGACTCGCTGAAGTGGTGAAGATTTCCAACTGTAGGCTGGAGACGTTATGGTGAGCTGTAGAACTGAAGCTTTGAGACTTTTATTATAGTGCTATGCAGGTCATTTCAGTCTTAGGTGTACTACCAATTATTGTTAAAGTTGAAATTAATGTTTTAAATCACTATCAGTGATTAGTCAGTGATCAGTAATGAGCAGTGATAATGTGATGTTGATGTTTCTTTTATTTGGATGCTGAATGGTGACATATTCAAATTAGGAATCTAGCTTTAAATGTTTTAACAAGAAAAGCATTTTATGAACACGTCTTTCATAACAGTGTAGGAGACAGTGGGGTCACAAAGGACGGTTGTGCAGTCCTTGCTGCTGCTCTAAACTCAAACCCATCATGTTTGAGAGAGCTGGACCTGAGCAGTAATGAGCTCACAGATGCAGGGATGAGCCTCCTTTCTCCTGTCCTGAGGAATCACAGCAGCAACATTGTGAAATTAGAGTAGGTTCTGTACATGTATTTTAATTAATATTCTAACATTCTAAAGTATCAGATTACCTGTGTTAAGTATAAATGATTATTAAAGATTTTTGAACAAATTAGGATGCATTAAAGCAAATCAAAAGTGGCAGTACAGATTTTTTTTATTATTATTATTTTTATTATTACTCTTTCATTTTATGTTAAAATAAAATGACACTATATCACTGTTTTCCCTAGTTTGAGTCAGTGTGGTTTAACCATGGCCTGCTGTGATTCACTGGCTGCAACTCTTGAAGAAAAATCCTCAAGTCTTAGAGAACTGAATTTAGGAATAAATAATCTACAAGATCTGGGAATTAAAATCCTCTGTGCTGGACTGGAAAATCCATATTGTCAGCTGGACACCTTAGGGTAATGCTTTATCTACAATTTTCAAAATTCTGTGATTTTTACCTGTAAAAAGGTCTGATCTACACTAAAAATGTATTTTATTAATTGTCTATGCCTATATTAATGTTTATATGTAACTGTTTTCTAGGCTGTCTAACTGTGGGGTCACAGGGGAAGGCTGCACATTTTTAGCCTCTGCATTGAGATCTAAGCACTCACTTTTAAGAGAGCTGGACCTGAGTGAAAACAGTCTTACAGATTCAGCCGTGAGACCACTATCTGTCTTGCTAGATGATCCAGACTGTACACTAGAGAAACTTATGTAAGTATCTCTTGTAGTGATATTTGCAGTAGATATAAACTCTAGAAACAGCATAATAGCAACAGTGTCTTACAAAACTCACATTGATATTTGCATGTGTTGAGTTTTATGTAATAATGTATTTGATAAACCTTTTTTTGTCTTTCCAGCTTGTATTAAAACCAGGCCTTTTTGTAACAGAGTACTGCCATACCTCACCAGTGATGACTGCACTTTTATGTTGTTGGTAATTTATGTTTTATTTTTAAATCCTTTATTTATATTTTTCTTAGCTTACACTATTATATTCTATTATGAATTACAGAGCAAAGAATTCAAATACACTTCAGTAGTGTTGGTTATTCAAAGCCATGCTTTCCATTTTATCCTAATATGTACTATGTACAGTTACAAGTACAGCATGTTAGAAGTTGACTGGTGCACTGCTGTTTTTAAAAGATGGGCCATGGTGTGCTTGTTTGCTCATAAGAAATGGCTCAGAACCTCTTAACTGTAAAGGTCATGAACACATTATTTCCACTTCACTATGCAAAACGTGTCATTACTAAATGTAGCTCTAAAGCAATCAGGAAGTTTGTTCGCATACATTTAATTGGTTACATGTATGCATGTTTGAATGCCATAATTGATTTTTTTAATGTATGGTAAGACATTCATCATTTAAAACCTTAAGTTACACACTGACTTTTATATGTATATGTATTTGTCACTTATTAATTTAGAGATTTTTTTGTATAAATAAACCATAATACAACTCAGATCAGTACTGACTTCTTCCTTTCAAATCCTTTATTTTACACAAAACAGCATTAAATATTTAATCTGTCTTTCAATTGTTTCAAATGCTAGATGAGACTCAAGATACTTTCCCCTTATAACACACAAAAATGGAAATATTTACAAGATATCACGAGGAAAGAAGATACAACAGACAAGACTTGACAGCAGAAACAAGAAATTTTGGATCCTGACAGGGAAGAAAGACATGTTTTTTTATAAACATATGAATGTACAACATGAACGCAACATCTATATATCAATACATAGTTGTGACATGGCGGAGATCTCATTCATTTGCACATGAATTGAGCAACAACTTTAGTAGCTTGATGTTTGTCAGTTCCCTGACCTTTAATCAGTGCTTTATGCTCCAATAATGGTGAAACTTGCTCTTCTAGGACCTTTCTTAAAAATGTTGAGGTCCAAACACAGCCAGGAAAAGTCTGTGAAACCCAAGCTTTACCAGTAGAAGGTTTTAGTGAGGAAACTGGCTGCTGTGTTCAGCCAGCTGCCACCAGTGTCTTGTTTAGCACCAGTACGGGACACTGCACGGTCTAGCGCTTTCTCTGGACTCTCATCCTCTGGCAGGTAATCAGGCAGATGGGAATTCTGTTCTACCTTTGAGCCAGAGGTGCTGAGTTGAATGAGAACCTGTAAACATAGCACAGCCATGTAAATAAATAACAGCAAGTCTATGGGTCATAAAACGACTGAAACAGCATATATCACTCTCACTGTAAAACATATTTAAATACGTACTTAAATGGGTCATATGAGGCGATTTCAAGTTTTCCTTTCCTTTTGGACTGTTACAAGCTGTGCATATGGAGATGGTGTGTTCATTATGAAAGTCAAACTACTTTCTTTGTGCTTCCAAAAGAGGACACAACTAGAAATCAGTGGTCAAGCTGTATTCACAACTGTTTCAGAACAGTTCAACACAAATATTAGAGTATGTTCAGCGCATTTACGGAGGACTGATTCCTGAACCTGACAGAGTAGCCTATGCTAGCTGTGCAGAGACTATGAAGTGGAGTAATTCTACCTCTGCAAAGACAGTCTGGCTCTTCTGACTCACAACGTAACTTTTTAAGTAAGTTACGTTTTCTAATTTAAAGAACCTGCTACTTATTCAAATGCGAATTTTGAGGAGTGAAGGGTATTGCTTGTTGTTTGTCATTTCTGCGATCACATATGCAGACGTGGTAATGTTTATGAGGCGCAATGCAACGCAATGCAAAAAAGAGAGTACTAAGTCATTATAATCAGTATAATAAACTTTACTTCCCGAAAGGAAATTTGTCTTGGGCAAAATACTACCATGTTGCTCTGAGCAGTAATACATACAAAAACAAATTAAGCAAAACAATTAGAAACATACATTAAAAACAACAATGTATAAATATACAAATGAAAAGTAAAATGAAAGCTTCAGTCTATTTGTTTTGCACATAGGCATTCTCAATCTCTTTCCTGATGGCAGCGGCTGGTATTAACTAAAAAGAGGATGTTTGTGATCTGCTGATACTTTTTGTTTTTCTCAACACTGCCTGTTCATATAAAGTCTGTACAGGCTCATATTGTTTTATTCCTATGATTTTCTTTGCTGTTTTATGGATATAAGCCAAGTTGTTTATGTCTCCATTGAATGCAACAAATCCCTCATTTGTAATGGCTTTTAGTGTTTTTGGTGTCACAGCGCTGCTACACAGCATCACATTATGATAAAGGGCGTTTACATTTCTGTCACATGCTTGCGGTATTTGGTCAATCACAGTGTACTGGATAGCTGGCTAATCAGAGCACACTTCGCTTTTTTTAGATGAACTTTTGTACAACTTGACCAATTTCAGGAAGCAGGGCTTAGTGGAAGACAATGTGTTTTTTGAACCTTAAACCGCAAAAACACATTGCATTACACCAAATACACAAAATATTGTTCTTTTTAGCAACATCATATGACCCCTTTAAAAGCAACAGAAACACCCACCTCTTCTCCATTTTCATTTTTCAAGACCTGCTTAGCTGAAAGCACTTTTGTGGCAGCAATGGCAGTGGCCAGACTCTAAACAAAAGACATTTGCTTTTAGTATTTTATAAAAACAAATCTGCTTTTATTAGTAGCCTCTCCGCTTCCAGAAAGAGGAATATTGTGTACCTCAGTGGGCAGGTCTGCACGGATGCGTACAGTGCATCTCTTCAGAGCCATCTGGAAGGTGAAGCTGATTACTCCTTTGACTCTCAAAAGGGCCTCCTCACACACGCTTCTCTGATCCTGTCAACACAACGCCACATGTGATTTTACTCTGTAATCTACATAAATATGAGACAAACCCAGTTAACATCAACAAAGTGCACGTGTGAAAGCTTTGTTATGGTACATACTGCCCCATCCAAGCCTTGGATATGGAGGGTAACCGATTTTGCTTTCTTGTTGGAGCTGTTAATGAAGAACTGGGGTTTGTTCCTCCTTTTCTGTTGCTCTGGAGTCTGACAAGCTGGTCTCTGTGTTTGAGAACTCAACACACCATACACCTCTTCTGCAAGGTCTGTAATATCAGTTGTCATACCAGTCCTTCAAACGGCAGAAAAAGGAAAAAGATACCAGGTCGTGAAAACGAGATTTTTTTTATTCCCTTTGGAATAATATGGATTGAGCAAAGTAAGAGTAAGAACAAGTTTTAGATAACTATAACCCTGCTCAAATATGGGTTTTATTTTTTTCAGCTTGTTGCAGCATTTCTTATTTTAATATAGTTTAACTTGTACTACAATTACTAAATGGGATATAAAATAAATATATTAAAAACTATACAGACATATTAAAACTAATGTAAAGAAAATACAATTACTGAAACTAAAATAAAAAAAACTAATTGTATCTCAATGACACTAACTGGAACATAGATAAGATATGGTCAATTTTACCTATAGATAAAAAAGGACAAGATAACACTTTACAAAAAGGTTAATTAGTTAACATTGCTAAGTGTTAACAACACTAACACAAACTAAGAATGAACAAAACTACTACAGCATTTATTCTTACTTCATGTTCATTTCAGCATTTACTACTGCATTATTAAAATTACAAGTTATGTTTGTTAGTCAATACATTAACTAATGTTAACACATGACACCTTATTGTAAAGAGTTACCAAGGACAAAAACTAAATTACTAAATCCAACCTATTAAAAAGAAAACAGAAAATATAAAATTCTAAATATTAATATCTTAATATTTTTTGTTCACTTTAAAAGTAAAAAAAATCAATTTATCTTCCAAAAAATAAAATCACCTCTCCATCAGTGTCTCCAGGCTGACCATCATGCCAAGCTCATTTTTCATGGTGTTGATGTTGCGGGGTGATTCAGCTAGGTACCGCAAAGTCTGAGAATACACAAGCAATAAAAGGTCAGTACAAGAAACATACAAGACATTAAACAATTTTTTATCACGTCTCTTTGTTAGTTTAAGAAGAATTTGTACACTGACATATAAGGTCCAGGTATACCTGGAGGGTGGCAAAGAGCACTTTAGGGTCTTTGTGGTCAAGGAACAGCACTAGTCCTGGAAGGCAACCCTGGTCCTGAACAATCACCTCCCGATTCTGTGGTTCAGATGCCAGGTCCCGCAGATGTGTGACTACTGATAACGCGTCCATCATTTTTTTTTGTTTATGTCTGAAACAAAAAAGCATGTGAAAACGTATTATTTGAATTGTATCGATTACACAGATTGACTTTTAAAACATGATCCAATACTTTAATTTATTCATTTATCTCTTGGTTTTCCCACTGGACACTACTATGATCATTATGCATATGAGACCATTTTTAAATAGTATATTAACGATTGGTCTTTTAAATAGTATATGTCCTAAATAATATAGTATTTGTAGGAGTATTATGGCATGTTTTACATTTGAGACACACAAAATGTTTCAAAGAGAACGTCATGTGACCATTTACATCAGCCACGTAAATGTCCACAGTAGCCTAAATCAAGACACATACATTTTCAACTATATTTCACATACATATTAAATTTTAGTCACTAGTATTACCAGTGAAATTAAAGAGTTAACAGAAAAACAATTAATTACAGCACAAAAGCTGAAGACACGAACAACCTTGAGACAATCAGTTGTTAGCATGAAAGCTAACATTACATCGCTGGACTTCAGATTTGAGTTTAATGTAAATGTACATTCCTGTAATTGAGCGAATCCATTTTTATGAATTTTCAACTTCTTACACATTATTCTGCAAAGCATACTTCGTGTAATATGTTAATTAAATTATAAAATTACAACGTACTACTCACCACCACCGCTATTTTGCAACAGCGCACAGCACACTCAAAATACGAAACTTCCCACTGCTTCTGTTCAAACAAAACGATTGGTTGAAGGCCTCTGATGACGCTTCTAAATCCTTCAATTCGATTGGCTACGGGCGCCGACCCTTCTCTCCGAACCAATCACAAACGCCCTCATCCAAAGAGCTTTATTTGAGTTTACCTACACGGAAAGCGTGACACAAGGAAGAGGTAAAGTGAGAATTCGCATGAAATAAATCGACATTGTATGTAGAAGCTCGTATTTTTTAAACAATTCAATGCATGTGTGTTTAAATTGAGAGCAGACTAATGCATAGGTTTGAAATACGTGCGTGTTCTCACGAAGCCGGCGGTAGGATGTTAACTGGCTGATTCCGGAGATAGTCTTTGTTGATGCTGATAACGTTAGTTAATTACGGCTGTGGTTAATTACGCTTCTCTCGCTTTGATGCTAATAGGTTTCCCTCAGTGTTTAAAATGTAACGTTGCACATTTAAACGGCGTTATTTTTAAAGACTTGAGTGTAATGCAGCTGATTTGATCCCTCAGGTCACGTGGAGAAGTTTGGTGCAGTGTGTTGTTGGCTCATCTGTCAGCAGAAATCCAGCGTGGAAGTACACAGGGATACTGTCAATGTCTCTGCTGGAGGACATCGTTGACCTGCTGAGATGTGTCCTGGAATACTTTGGAGTGCCACCTGACATGGTAAAGTAAAATAATTAGTATATTTGCAAATATAGTTTTACAGGCTGGTTTACTGCATAGTTGTAAGTGCAACTTTTTTAACTGTGAACTCTTTCTGAACACTGTGTTGTTGCAGTTGGTTCCAGTATGGGACAGTACATATTGTGGACAATACCGAAGCATAGTCCGACTTATTGGCACCAACCTTCCCCTCTCTCCTCAGCCTCGACTGCGCTTTCAGGTAAAACATATTTGTTGTTAATACTCATTATTTTTAAAGTACTTTTGGGAAATGTTGCTACAATTATATACAAATCAGTTAAAAATTAAAACGTATTTATTTATAATTTCATTTCAGTTACTAAAAACAGTTACAACACTCTAATGACTGTAAACAATAACAGTGAGATAAAGGCAATACAAAAGCAGTTTTATTTTCTCAAAGCTGCTGTTTAGCTGTTATCAAATTCAAATAAACATTTTTGCACGTCAGAGGAAAATGTATAGGATTGAAGTATAATTCTTTTATGGTTGGTTCATTAGTAAAACGGGCGTAATGCATGCTTGTATACTGGACATGCTCTGTTTTCACTTGAGATGAATTGTTAATAAGTGTTTTGGGAAGCACTTTAAAGTCTCTTCACATGTAAAAGGCTTTGAAAGACTTGAGAGCACCATCACTAATGAGGTCTTACTCTTCCTTTCAAGATTCCTCTGCAGACATTCAGTAGATACGGCCATATTGATGTGACGGTGGACACGCCAGAGATTCCTACATTAGCGGATGTGCTTTGGCTGGTGGAGGATGAAGGGGATAGCCACACTAAATTCAGGTAGTCACACATCGGAAGCCATATAAACACAGTTATCTGTTATTATTAGCCCATTAATAGGTGTTTATTTATAGCTCACTGACAGCATCTGTGTGAGAGTGCTTTTAATACTTCTGAACAGAAGTTTCACCAGAGATTTCTGTATGAGGTATTTTTATAACTTTTGGTTTATGGAGAAGTTCAGTGTCATCACATATTACCATGTTTATAACAGGAATGCTGCCCCTTTGAGGAAAGCTTTGGGAATTCCCTCATTGAGGTCTGAACGTCCGTTGGCCGTGTCTGTCCCGGTTCAGAGGGGAGGCGGGGTACTGGGACAGGGCGCTCAGCCAGAGGCCCTGCAGAAGATCTCAGCTCTGGAAGAGGAACTGCAGAGACTGCGAGCACAGATTGCTTTGATAGTCACAGCTCCAGCAGGTAACTTATGCTATGAATTTCTGTAACTGAAAGATTAACTGAAATTCTGCAAAAGCAAAGATCTCATAAAATGAAAAGGCTGTCTGTGGGGGCAGACACAAACGCAGGTTCACAGAGATCACAAGTTCTTAAGAAATATACTTTAGGAGTCAAAAAGTTAGAAGGTCTGATGACCTTTTGATGTTCTGGTTCTCAACCATTTATAAATAAAATACAACCTTGGTTTTCAATGTGCTGTTTATTGTATTTTATTTATAAAATAGAACAAATTTTATTATTTATTATACTAAATGTGTATAAATATATGCATCCTATTTTTTTATTTTATTTTAAATACATGGAGAGTTTAAGTCTGGTGTAGCACGTGCGGTTTTATGGTAATAACAAGTTCTCGATCATTTCAGACAGATCTTTATTTTATGAATCTGTGATTGTGTCACTGAGGCATTACATAAGATATTATGTTGAAGAATGGAGCTACATTAAACACTACATATAAACCCACAAAAATCTTGCATCCCATGGCAGCAGCAAAGCAAAGTTTCTTATTTCTTAAATATTATTTTAAGGGTCAGAGAGAGGGTATAAAATAGTCATTAAATCTAAATTACATTTTTGGCTCAAATAATTTACTAGAGAAGCACCACAGAGGAAAAAAACCCAAAATTATTTAAATGTTTGATGTAACCCCTTCTATTCATTACTCTGATAGCTTGTAATAAAATAATAATAAAAAAGTATTTTTTGATTAATAACATTAATTGTGAAGTCACTGAATGGGGTAAAATGCTTTTCCTTCAATTTCAGGAAAATAGAATAACTTTACTAAAGTTAGTGGACCTCAGGGGCAAAATAAAATAATTAAAAAGTATGATGTGACCCCTTTAATACATTACACTGATATCCTTTTATGTTTATCTTTCATCTGTCTTCTCAGTCCGTTCCGTATTTCCAGCTGATCCTGGCACACCATGCTCTACTCCCCTTCCAGTTCCTGTCCTAACCTCCACTCCCGTCTGTCCTCTGCTGCCACCGCCACCTCCACCACCACTTCCTCCTCCAGCTACGGGCAGCTGTGTGGAGGTGTCTGTGTCTGATGTGATTCGACAAAGACAGGTAGCAAAAAGAGAAAAGCTTGGACAGTGTGATCCGTCTGTGTCTACAGCGCCTGCTGCAGTGCCTTCAATGTTAGAGGTGCTCAAAGACCTGAATCAAGTCCAACTGCGTTCTGTGGAGAGGTATGGATTTAACATGCTCAAACCTTAAGGCAGCCGCGTTTGAAGTTCAGTACTGATTATGTATTTGTATTTGTAGATCTCCAGGTGGAACTCCAGTAAGGAGACGGAGAAGTAAAGGTGTAGCATGCTCGTCTGATCCGGCAACTCTTATCGCTGAAGCACTGAAAAGGAAGTTTGCAAACAAACTGAGGGATGATTCGTTTGGTAAAGAGAACTGCTCGGCTGAACCCTCACCTTTCAGCAGTCCAGATACTCCCAGGGTAGGTTAACTCTTTTTCCTCTGTAATTAATTTCTTTTGACAGTAGAATAACAGGAAACATGTATCTGAAATGTTGTGTTGGTGTGTAAGGGTCACATTACTGTTGTCAGTGTTGTGCAAAATGTGTGAAGTTAACTATATAGATTGAAAGTAATTATGTTTAAGCCACCAATCAGACTGCAAAGTAGTCAATGCTTAAAAAAAATAATAAAGAAACGCCGCCACAAACTTATAACAGCAGTCAGAGGAGAGAACAATGTCATATTTACCGTCTCTCCCATAGATGCAACATTAGAAACACCCTCACATTAGCGTGAACTTTTTTTTGTAATTTGATGCAAAGGTAATATGGTACAAAGAATGGTGTTATAATGTACATACATTAAAAAATACAAATGTCAAAATCTTTTGAGGATTTATGATTCTGATGATCGTTAAACACGTCATCAGTCTTGTGAAAAGGGTCCATTCTAAAGTGTTATTTGTCAAAAAAAGAGAAGCTATAAAGGACAACTCCACTTTTTGAAAATAGGCTCATTTTCCAACTCCCCTAGAGTTAGACAGTTGAGTTTTACTGTTTTCGAATCCGTTTAGCCGATCTCTGGGTCTGGTGGTAGCAATTTTAGCTCCAGCTGAGCATAGATCATTGAATCTGATCAGACCATTAACATCTCACTCAAAAATGACCAGAGTTTTGATATTTTTTTTTTTCTATTTAAAACTTGACTCTTCTGTAGTTACACTGTGTACTAAGACTGACAGAAAATGAGGTGTTGTGATTTTTCTAGGCTGATATGGCTAGGAGCTATACTCTCGTTCTGGCATAATAATCAAGGAACTTTGCTGCTGTACCATGGGCTGCAGCAGGTGCAGTGATATTACACAGAGCCTGAAAAGGCAGGGGACTATTTCAGGCGCCGTGTAATATCATTGTACCTGCAGTTACTTTTACAGTTAACAATAAAATTATTGCATTGTTTGTTTGTCTTTTAAACCCACTTTTTTGTTTTAAAGTAATATGATGGAAATGTATCTAATTTTGTTTAATATTTTTGTTTAGTATTAGTAATTGCATAAAAACTAGAGAGAATCTAATGCCTTCCCTTTTTTTTTTTTTTTTTTTTTTTTTAAATATTCTCTTTGTTTTTGTGAATGTACATACACTCGTTACTGTTGCTTCCGAGTAGTACTTCCTTTAGATTATAGATAAGTAAATTTGTTGTGGATTTTAGAGGTGGGATTGAGTTTTCTGAGTGCCATTTAAAAAAACAAACAAAACAACACATGATAACCCAACCAGGGAACTAGTTGTTAAACTAGCTAGGAGCAGGGTTCAGGTTGGATTTTTGACTTTTCAGAGTGCAATAATATCAGAGAAAATCTCATTTAAACCGCTATCTGTACAAACATTTGTGTTACATTTAGAACAGCAGAGGGCGACTTTTCATTATTGTGTCCAGTGCAACAGCCGAAATAAAGCTGTGAAAACTACACATCTCAACACATTTCCTATCTAATCAGATTTAAAAAAATATCCCTATTAAAAGCAATCATGGCATTAATTATTTGTTAAATGCATTAATTATTAATTTTGGATCTTTTTTTTTCTTTTTTGCTCGGATCTTGACTTACCTCACCATTTCCAAATCTTCGCTACACCAGTGCTTAGTTTCTAGCACTATTACACAATAATTGGACAGATCCTTTGACATTTTGCTATAAAGTTTAGCTGCAAATGCAGTTTAATGAGAACACTTTGTGTAATTTTGCATTGAATGCATTGTGACTTCAGTGTTGTATTGTTTTACAGATTCTCCCTCACACCAGACGCAGCCAGGGACGCATTCACCTTTGACCCTCAACCTTAAAGTCTTTCAGGAACAAAGTGTCATGGACTGACATAACGGACCTATTCCTTTTTAATGTTGGTTACACTGTCTCTCTTTCCCTTTCCCCTTTCTCTCTGAATGAGTCACATAGGCCTCCATCTGAATACACTGTGCATGTTTTTGAGATTTTTGTGCAGACATCATACATTGTTTTTTTTGTATGTGCAGATTTTTATTTGTAAATATTATGTACAACAGAATATTGTGAATCACTAATTTCCAGTATTGATACAGGATGGTAGTAATTATCTCGTAGGATGCTACAAGTACATTTCTTTCAGCTACCAATGTAGTATATAAATAAGGTCTACTCTGATCTATGCAATGCTTATTTTTTTAATACAGATTTTTTTTTTCTATTTAAAGCCAGGATGGGCTAACCAAAATTCTCTGAACAAAATATCAGTTTCAAAAAATGGTACTTGGTTTGCTAATAATGTGTTCATCCATGTTTCTCCTGTGTTGTCATACTCTTTTACAAAGTGCTAATGCAGTATCACTCAAAAGCAATAAACAAGTTATAAGCCTTTCAAATGTATTCAAAGCGTGTGCTATTGCATAATCCAGTTTATTATACAGCTCTGCGGAATACTTGATTCTGACTGGTTCGTCGCACCATAAAAGCAGTCTGATGTCCCTATAATCACGGTCTTCCATGACAGTGTTGTATGTATTGTGCATACGTGTTTACACTAGACCCTCTAAGAGTAGCACTCTCTATTCTATTTTTATTCTACCCACCTTTTCTTTATTTTAAAAAACATTGACACTCTAGCAACTGACCCTTTGACACTAGCACTGTCAATTTTATTTTTATTAAAATAATTATTAATATCTGACCCTCTAATATTAGCACTATTTGATCTATTTCTACTTTTCATTTGTTTTAATAAACTCGACCCTCTAACACTAGCACTCTTTATTAACTATCGCAAAATAAATCCTGACAGGGTCCTGTATCACCGTGAAAGAGTATATTTTGCAATAATATTTTTCCAGCTATGTTATTTCGCCAATTTTTTCAGTAATCAATTTATTTTAATATTTCTAACAATAATTTAGCAATTAACCTAAATTTGTAAATATATTTTTTCTGTAAAAAAAAATCTATTCTGTAGTAAAAGTATTGATTACTGATTATCAAGAGACATACACAGACAAACATCTACTGATGTTGCACGCATTTGCAAACTTATTTTTGTGTGTGAGAGTCAGTGTGGATGTGCACTGCGTGTACCTTTGACCCTGACCTAGCAACCTCCTCACACCAGCATGTGTTTACACTGTTGTTTTCAGGCCCAGTGTATGTGTGTGTGGGTGGATGCTTGTTTGATGGAATAATTGCAACGTGTTGTGTCTGTAAACCACATCCTTCCAATCACTAAAGGTTATCATGGAGAGGATATGCTGGTCTACCGAGACAGGAAATGGTTACACGCTGAAAATCTGATTGATCCTTTGCTTCCGACAGACGTGTTGTGATGTTGGCCTGACAGGAGGGTGTTCAGAGTGGAATATTGTAGTGTAAAATCTCTCCCCCACTGCTATATCTGGCATATGCTTTCTATTTTTGTTTATCTTCAGAAATGCACCTGCTCTAATGAGAAACTTGTGGACTAAATTTATTACCCCCACGTTTCCGTAACACATGTTTGTTTGTTCTTAAGGCTGACAGAATTCGGCAGAAGGGTGATAATGATGATGTTTTCCCCTCCCCTTTTCTTTTTGTTAGTACTGCAAATAAAATGTCACTGCTACCTGACGGGAAATACGTTTTCCCAGGAACTGTGATTTATTTTTACCGCAGTCCACATTGGATGGTCATTTTGTGGATGGCTGTACCTCTAAGGTTTTGAACAATGCAAGATGGTTAAAGAATTTGAAGGGGAAAAAAATCTGATTTAACTCTATCCTAATTCAAAAGTTGATTTTAATTGCGTTTTTAGGCCATAAATTGCAACTGTACTACTAAAACTTGCCCAAAGAATGATAAACAGATGTTTATATTTCTCTTCCAGACACTGTAATGGACATTTTTGTTTATCAATACCTGCTTTTAATAAGCAATATCATAACTGACACAGCTTTGACATATACTGAAGTCTATTTTTTTTTTCATTTAATTTCATTTAATCTTTTTACCATCAGGATTTTGCATTAAAATTGATATTGAGTGTTGAAGGGAACATGCATTTTTATATATTTTTGTAAACATTTATTTATTTTTCCAGTTTTTATTCAGTTAAATATTCACAATTGTGTCTGTAATTAATTTTTAAAATTCAAATTAGTGCATATTGCTTATTATAGGAATATATATTCCTTAATATAAGTTTGTAACTGCACGTATCCTAATAAGTAAATGTATGCTCTGTTACATCAATATTCTGTGCTTGAAGACGATCTTTATGAACAAATACGAGTCAAAGAACCACTTGAGGGCGCTTAAGGATTGCCGTCATCGTGCAATAAGATCTAACGCTGCAGAAACTGACAACTAACTGATGAGCAGGACCACTTTACAGAGAAAGAGAAAAAAACCCTGCAGTGCACCGATGTGATAAGAATGGGAAAAAAGGAGGCAAGGGTGAGGCCGCGAAAGTTCATGTGTCATTCGGTGTCATTTTGAATTTGCATACTTGTATGAACTTATTTGCAATGCAAAGTCAAGCCAAAGATTTAAAGGAACACTGCAATGTGATTGGCTGCTCGTTTGGTCACCTGACACACTCTTTGTTCACTATTTTGAACATTTACCTATTTACCTGGGAGAAGAATTCCTTGTGGAGGGTTTCCACACATCAATTTGCAGATTTGTTTTGTTGTGTTTGTGTGTGTTTCAAAGGCGCTTTGCGTTGTTGCAGGCCATGCTATTGACAAGAAGCTAAACAACTGAAGTGCAGGGGCCAAATTAAGGTATATACAGCAGCACTACAAAGCACTCTTACCTTAGACCTTGATGAAAACATATATATATGTATACACGCACGCACACAATATATATATAATAGTGGGCCAACAGTGGGTTTTTTTTAGGGTTTTGAGGTTACAAAAGTTTGTGTGACTTTTGACTTGCATTGTTAAGGAGCTCAGACTACATGCGAGTTTAAGCAGGAAGTGCAAATTATATGTTTAAAGTCATTAAACATAATCTGTTTTTATGTGTGCATGTTACACAAGCACTATTTACACTCAACACTAAGCCCCACGAGGCCCATTGTGACTGGTATGACCCTATTTGCACTCGCACCGTTTGTCAGGACCGCACTTGACTAATTCAGTTTCTCTAGAATTAAATTCATTTTAACGTTAACAACACAGAAATGTACTGTATAAGTGTCATGTGTGCGTGTATAACCTCTTTTCTGGCCTAGGCTCGGTACTTTCCCAGTGAGAGTCATTTGAGTTCTTAAATGAGTAAGCTGTTGATTCTGGGAAGGAAAGGGTTAATTTTTCACTGCCCCCATCTCTTTTTCTCTCCTTTTCTCTTCCCTCTCTCTTTCTTCCTGTCACTCTCTTCCTGCTCTCCTTTTCTTTCTGTTTCGCTTGGCAACTCTGTTCTTCATTTAGACTTTTATATTAACTCTACGCACGTCTTCCTCTTTGACACACATACACACGTTTTATTTGTGGATAGTGGTTATGCATGTGCTTAAATACTGCTTTGTGCTTTTCACAGTCTCATGTATTTTTTATTAGCCCCCATAAACAGAGGAACACACACCTGTCTCTATCACCTGCTCTTATTGCAATCATAAACATTACAAATAGGCGTGTGTAAGAAAGCAAAAGCGGCTTTTTGTATGTTAGCAGGCCGCTAAGTGTCATGGGTCAGCTGCTCTGTGTGTGTGATAAATAGAAAAAAGGTGTTTCAATAAGTTTAACCTGTAGGATGAGTTATGCTAGTTTGTCTGCTTTTCAGCTGTCTGCTTTAATTATTGTATTTTGGGGTTTAATTAAAGACAAATATTAGGTCACAAACAATACAATCTTCTTTCGTGAGTACACACTGACTCACCGTGACTTAATGAGATGACTAAAAAGTTACCATGATTATGAAAACATTTGATGTTTCAGTACATTTGTTTCTCAGAGGTTCATGATGCAAATGTGTGGCATTACACTGAGCTGTAATGTTCAGATATCTACTTAAAAGTGAGGTATAATCTTACTGAGGTGTTAAAAAAGTACTTGTTAAATTAGCTAAACAGTACTAGTTAAATTAGTTTAATATTAAGAAATATTATTTTAAATTGGTTCCACTGAACATTTTTCCACAAGAATTTTGAACATGGTCAGCCAATAGACTGCAGCTGGGTTCTGGAAGTAAAAATATTTTTTTTTCCCCCTATAGGATTATACATTTTTTTAATGATAACTTAAAAACCATCAAAGATAGGCCCATTGTAAACTGTGATCTTGTTAATCGATGGTAAATGCTTTCGTTGAAACCATCAACCCACATTATTTCAACTTTTTACATAATTTTTAACAGCAAAATTCCTATAGTGACAAACTACATTACCCATGATTCTGCAAAGAAATCCACCAATCAGAAAATCAAATGCTCTTGTGAAACACTTCAAGTTATGAAATGGGTTTCAAACTACTCAATATTTTTTAAACTACACACACACAGAATGTTTGTTTCTGTGAATTGTGGGGACTTTGATTAGATTACTTTTACACTGACCAAACAATATTTTCTATGCCCTACCCCTTATAGAAAACATGTTTGCATTGCTACACTTTCAGATAAACATCATACATCATAAATCAGTACTATTTTTACTAATTTTTTTGTTCCCTCATGAAGACCGCAGGCCAGCCCCCACAGGTTTTCTGTTTTTTATATCCTTGTTTGTCCTTAAATTTGCCAGCTTCATACAATTTAATGGGCTAATTCAGAAACAGGGCTCTCGAGCAGATGAGTACTACACTACTTATATATGGAAAATGCATTGGACCATAGATTAGTATTTGGACACTCAAAAAAATAAATGAATGCTATTGCATTTAAAACAAAAATAAGACCTAGTTGGCATCTATATTAGTTTATTGTTTATAAAGAAGAATAAAGAATAATCTATTATTATTCTTTACCGTTCTTTCCTTAAAAAGGAACTGAACTTTATTAACTGAGAGAAATATGAGAATAATTGCAAATAAATGTTTGCTCTAATTTGATATAATCCTTGGGAACTAGGAATGTACGGGTTTAGTAGAATTCAGATCGTAAGCAAAACATGTTCATGGCACTCTGACAAATTTTTCGGAAAATTACTTCATTCTTTCAGGTGAAACTCTTTGTCTCATGAGGACAGCAGGCCAGCCCGCACAGTGTCAAAAATGTAAGGTTTTCAGTTTTTTCTGTCTTTGTGGGTCCCCACAATTTAGCATAAACAAGCACACACACACATACATATAGTCTTTTTGTTCATTATAGCTGGTTGATGGATGGTTCAGTATAACTCCTTAAAGAAAGGCTTTTTAAAATCTCTGAAGGAACCTGTTTGAAAACAATAATTTTTACCCTTAAATTCGGTGATGCCTGTGCTTCAGAAATGACACTTTTCTAGATTTAGTGCTTGAATATATCGGTTTCACAATTTATTTGTCTGAAACTATGAGCACCAGGAACAGTTTGCACGTGTATCAGGAATTTGTGTGAGACTGAAGTGTTTGGACTGGAAAGTGTGTGTGTAAACTTGGAGATGTCTACCCCTGGACTGACACAGGGAGTATACAATCTCATTTGACTTGCAAATCTCTATGCAAATTAGAGCCCCGAGTAAGGGTGTATCAAGGAGGTGGTCATGTGTCTGCCAGTTGTGTATGTGGGGGTCACACAGAGAGAGGAGGGGTGAGAAAGCATGCGTCCTGAAGACTGAGACAGGGACACACATGTAGAATTACTGTGACGCTGTCTGCCCACACTATGAGTGCAGTGGTCCACAGCATTTTGTTCTCATTTCTTCTCAAGAATTCTTAGTGAGAGATTGCTTGGAAGAACGTTTTTAGGTGCTTTCTTATGCTATCTTTTTTCTTTAGAACTTTTGTTTTCTTTTCTTTGTATTAAACATCTTTGTCTTGAACTTTGTAACTTTGTTTGTTTTGTTTTTTGTTGCTTTTGGAAGTTTTTTTCAATTTACATCTGTGTTTTGAACTTTCTAACTTTATTTGTGTTTTACTTTATTTCAAGCATGTCTCCTTTTGAAATGTTTTTTTTGTTGTTGGAATTTTTCTTTCTTTTAGCCTTTTTCAATTTCAGTCTTTAATTTTCTATTCTTTAACTTTCAAACTTTCATATAAACTTTCAACTGTGGTGGAGACTTTAAGTTTAAACTACATTATACTTTTAAAATATTCTTTAGAAAACACAAACGTGCATATGTAACCCCCCTGGGTCCGCTTCCACCACTACTCGTCTCGAACCCACTTTTTGAGATTAGGGGAGTGAGGTTTACCTGCACAGCACTTACTTGTTGGCCTCCGTTACACATACAATGGTGTCTGTTTCAGACAGCTTGCTATTCACAAATGGCCTAGTGTAGTTAATAATTAAAACATTCATTTGTGTGTTTCATTAACTGGCGTGTGGTGTTCTGGATGTGTGCTGCGTTTGTGTTTCTGTGCTTGAGGCTATGTTTTAGGGGTAGTTTAATTTGTGTCTTGGAGGTTGAAGGGAGACAGAATGTGTGGAAAACTGGCTGCTGAGACCCCTGGCCTGATATCAGGCAGAGAATTTAATTTGACTTGCAAATGCTATGCAAATAAGGCGACCCGTGACAAGGTGTGTCTAGAAGGACATCAAGACATTGCCAGGTGTTTTTCAGAGGGGTATAGAGAGAGTTACATCATAATGGCCACTGAGGCAAATTAAGTATTGTTGTTCTTGAGTTTGCTTTAAAATGATTCATTACCATGAAGTTTTAAGTAGTAAGCAAATGCAGTACAATAAGATGAATAGGTGCATTAGTACACTTAACATGAGGCTGTGTTGATAACACTTTACAATAAGGTCTTGTTTGTTAGCATTAGTTAATGCATTAACTATAATAAACTAACAACCAGCAAAATTTTATCAGATATTTTTCCTGTTTTATTTGTTATACCTTTAATTCATAGTGCAATACCTAATGTTAAAGATTAATAAATATGGCGGTACTGTTCAATGTAAGTTCTAAACTCTTACTGGCACTCAAAATTGCAAACTTCATACAATTTAATGGGATAATTTAGAAACAGGGCCCTCGTGATGAGTACTACACTACTTATATATTCAAAATGCATTGGACCATAAATTAGTATTTAGACTCTCAAAAATAAATGAATGGTATTGCATTTTAGAACAAATATAAGACCTAGTGGCATCTATATTAGCTTATTGTTTATAAAGGTGAATAAAGAATTTTTTTCCTTAAAAAGGAACTGGACTTATTAACTGTGAGAAATATTTGCAATTAAACGTTTTCTCTAATTTGATATAATCCTTGAGAACTAGGAATGTATGGGTTTAGTAGAATTCAGAACTTAAGCAGCAAAACCTGTCCATGGCACTCTGACAAATTTTTTGGGAAAATGACTTCATTCTTTCAGGCGAAACCCTGCTTGCCAGAGCTTCAGGTAGGTGATTAACCTCCCACGTTAAGATGGAGAATCCTCTGGCAGAACTATACTTCAGTCAGATCCAGTTTGTCCTGTTTGCCTCCACTTTCCTCTATCTCTGGAATTTATAGGAAAGAAGAAGTGGTGAAGAGGTGGAGGGGAAGAGGTTAGGCTTATCGGTGTATATCAGGATGTTTCCAGGCACATTTTGTGCTTTAGAAGAAGTTGAACCTTTGTGCAACCTGTGGCCAATTCAGAAGTGTGACCCCAATGAAAGGGGATTCTGCTGTATTTGAACTTCATTTAACTTCTATTATTCCTCTAAAGACTTCCCAATAAAACTTACAATAAAAAGAAGAACAAACAACCTTTTCTGACAGAACAAGCCCAGATGAAACCTAAATAAGATCCTCAAATCATATGGGTCACATTTTTCCCGTTTGGCAGGTCTGCGTCATGACGGGTTTGGACATGCTGGGATCGGAACTCTGAGAATAAGGAGAAGGCGGAAACAGGCCTGACGGGATTCCAGCTCTGTCCCGACTGAAGGAGTATCGGCCCAACATTTTCCCACGAGAGCAGTCGGGTCCTTCCATGTGACTTTGGGGGTCCCACAGGGTTTTAAGGGAAGAATCCGTGTATAAGAGATTCATGCAGACATCTTGGACCTTTGTTTTTTAAATGAACGGAAAACAATTTGAATGTTGGATTCTCCCTAAAAAGTTTTTGCTTGTTCAAACATTTGTCCGTACTGTGCTGTTTAGCCACTATAAATCATTAAGTAACAATTCTATGAATCACTAACCAATGTCTAATTTGCAAGCAGTTTGTCCTGAAGGAGTTCTTTTCAGATATTATCTGTTTTGATGTAAAACACCGAAAGCTTAAAATCATTAATGGTATTTCACTAAAAGCAAGAGGTTTGTAAGACAGTTAAAAGAAATATCCTAATGCTTTATGCAGTTTTTGTGAATGTTGCAGAAGATTTCCTTTTCAAACTGTTTCATCATTAATAAAAGTGCTGAAATGACATTTTTACATTATGGAGCCCTGCACATGAAAAAAATCGCACAATTTACATGATTAAATTGTTCCATCGAATTGCTAAATGCAGCTTATGCATTTTTCGTATATTAAAAAATCTTACACCAAAACTTTTGAATGGTAGTGTATGCTGTGCAATCAGTTTATATAAATAGTTTAATAAATACTCATTTGAATGGTGATTTTGAATCCTCGTTGAAGCTTGAATGCCTCAGTCCCCATCTTATTGTAATGCAATAGAAAAGAGAAACCAGAACATTTCTAAAAAACAAAGTCATACTGGCTTGAACTGACATGAAAGTGGGTAAATTATAGCTGAATTGTAGTTTCTTGGTTGAACTTTCTTTTACACACATTCCTCTTGATGTTCTAGAACCCGGATCCATGACGTTGCCTTTTCCTATGAATTTGACAAATATCACATGAATGCTTATCGGGTTGCTACAATTGTTTGTTGAGGCGTTGTGTAAAGAGCAATTTTTAATATGCATGAAAAGGTCTCTGTGTTTACTCTTTGTCTGATTAAGTGCAATGTGGGCAGTATGCAAGACATCTGCTATTTAAGTAACATGGCCCTGTTTAGTCATCAAAAAAAAAAAAGTCAGTAATTTGAACCTGTACTGACAGCAACTTTATGTTAACTTTGTGTCAATGTAACATCTGTAGGCTAATATTTTTTTTTCTAATACCACTGACTCTCTCTCTTTTTTATTGTGTGTCTGGGTTCACAGCAGTTTTGAAGTGCAAGAGGTGCTTGAGGTGGGCAGAAACCTGGCTGTGTCTCCTCTTGTATCACTCCTGGATCAGTGCAGCCTGACATGATGTACTTGTTTGGACTGGAGGCAAAGATATCTCTGAGCTAAACCAGCTGGTTAGGTTCCCAGGACACGGGAGACTGACGTAGGTACATCTGATGAGAAGGATTGCCATGGCCTGTGGCTCTTCCCTGTGTCAGGCAGGCTGATAGCTTTGTTGACAATGCTTTGCAATCCAACTTTCTTGCTAACCATATGTCTATTTATTCTTTTGTCACTCTTTCTTTATTTTCTTGCTATGCTCCCACTGGACCATAATAATCATGGTTTCCCCCACCGAAGGCCTGCTGCTCTCACCTGTACATGGTTAATTATGCTGTAAAAAATATTCTGGTAATTTTACTGTTAAATTCACTGTATTTAATATACCTACTTGTATACAAAAATCAAATTTATTGATTACCACCATAATAATAATGTGCCACTATAGAAAGTTCACCATAAGTAGTCTGTTCATAAAACAATGTCCGATACTTGTAAAATTTAATAAACATTCACATTAAGAGGAAATGTAACTCAAAACACCATTTGCTGATAACAAATAACAAAATGTTACTGTTTTTGCAAATTATTCATATAGTAATATGTGACAGGTCACACAGGGAATTTTTGGGAATTCTTTTTGTTTTTCATCATAAAGTATACAACAATTCATAGTTTTACTTTGAAAAACTATAAATTTAGCACATGTGGACTATACAGTGGGGCAAAAAAGTATTTAGCCAGCCACCAATTGTGCAAGTTCTCCCACTTAAAAAGATGAGAGAGGCCTGTAATTTTTTATCATATGTATACCTCAACTATGAGAGACAAAATGAGAGAAAAAATCCAGAAAATCACATTGTAGGATTTTTAAAGTATTTATTTGCAAATTATGGTGGAAAATAAGTATTTGGTCAATAACAAAATTTCATCTCAGTACTTTGTTATATACCCTTTGTTGGCAATGACAGAGGTCAAATGTTTTCTGTAAGTCTTCACAAGGTTTTCACACAC
>JAUMHE010000080.1:13281365-13295665 GCA_032359235.1 Enteromius mattozi | reverse complement strand
TTTGGTCCCAGCTCTCTGCAGGTCATTCACTAGGTCCCTCTGTGTGGTTCTGGGATTTTTGCTCACAGTTCTTGTGATCATTTTGATCATTTTGGGGTGAGATCTTGCGTGGAGCCCCAGATCGAGGAAGATTATCAGTGGTCTTGTATGTCTTCCATTTTCTAATAATTGCTCCCAAAGTTGATTTCTTCACACCAAGCTGCTTACCTATTGCAGATTCAGTCTTCTCAGCCTGGTGCAGGTCTACAATTTTGTTTCTGGTGTCCTTTGACAGCTCTTTGGTCTTTGTCATAGTGGAGTTTGGATTGTGACTGTTCCAGGTTGAGGTTGTTGTGATGCAATGTTAAATGTTAAAAATTAATTAAAATTTGCAGTGTAGATCTTAAGCACACTTTTAAGACCTTCAGATTTGTGTAACTGCTGGCACTCAGTTATAACTTAAGCAAAGTATTCTCTACATTGCTTATTTTACTTTCCACCGAAGAATATTAATGTTACTCTGAATATTTACACAGGCCTTTTTTTATTTTTTTACACACTGTTTGTTGCTGCCTATAGTTAATGAAATCTCGTTTTAATGAGAAAATAGCATCTCTTTGCAGTAAACAACACACATATGCGTCACATGCGTTCACACATCTCTCTTTCACTCTGATATTATTGAAGAGAATGAGAAGCAGGGTGACAGTACAGGTTAGTCATGCATGTCCGGGTTGTGTTGTATGTGTTAGCATGTCTGGACTGATCCCGGATCCCAGGGGAGAGGTCTAGGGCGTGATGGGAGGGTGAGGGGGCAGAGACGAGCTGAGCCGAGCCTGTGGTGATTCACGCTTATCCCAATCTGGTTCTGCCAGAAGGATCACATAGCACCACTCTTACATCCTCCTTTTCTATCCTGTCCTTTCTTCTTGTTTTTGTGTTCCTTTTTCATCATTGCGTGTGCACGATCACACGTTTGTGTATGTGTGTGTTTGCATGGGTGGGACAAAATTGTAGATGGCTTTTGGCTTTACTTCTCATTTTGTACGCTATGGCTCTTTTCCAAAACACAGTGAGCTGCGTATTTACTATGTAGTCATGATCCTAGTCAAAGACCTTCATAAGCAACAAGTTTATAGGGCTGCCATCGACTAAAGATTTCTCTAATTGACTAATAGTACTTCAATTGAAGCGTTTAGTCGACACGTTTATATTAATTAGTCATATAATAGATGGCAGAAAGTGCACCTTTTTTGCTTTTATTTTTTACAGAAGCACAATATTTTAATATTGCAAGAGCTCACAAATGAAAGCAGACCTGACCTCTTATCTGTATGATCAAAAATTGAGGTTTAATGCAAGTTAAATGCAAGTGATCACACGAGTGAGCACGCAGTGAGCACACTACTGTCCAGCTTCCACACAAACATTTGAATAGCGTACATTTTTTCTACGTTAACGTTAAAGCAAGCAGCCATGTAATAATGCTACTTACCACATTTGAGGTTGATGGAGGAAACTAACGTTTGCATGTCCTGATCAGTGTACTGTAATTACCACACAGACCAGCTTTATAATCTACATGACTACACCAGTTTACATCGTTTACTTGTTTATTTATTTATTATTATTATTTTTTAAGTACTAGTCATTTTCTTCCAGGATATTATCTATTAGCTTTACAGGCATTTCCTTTAACCCTAAAACACTATGCAATTAACCCTAAAACACAATACGATGCATAAATAAAAATGAGAATAATTTCAATACACAAAATTTAGAGGGCAGTTAATGATCTATTTAACAATATTTGGAATGGAACATTTATGTCCTTTTAATATTTAAAATGTATGTGGGTTGCATTGGTGGGTGCTTCAGAGTGGGTAGATGTTGGAAATAGCCCGTGTTTATAGGATGCATTGCCCTTTTCCGCAAACTCGCCTCCCTGTCTTTATCAAAATCTGTTTTCCTGTTGTGTAAGCACCCCAAGCGCTCAGGCGTCCATTGTTTGTATCAGCACAACTGCATGTTTGCATGAATGTGTATGTAATATGTATTTAAGTGTGTGTGTGTGTGTTTATGGGGGAGGGTGCAGAGTTGAGAAGCGCTTATCAGGTCTCAAGGCTCTGCACCTGTTCTTTATAACTCACCTGTCAGTCAGCCTCAAAGCCACGATACATACCTGTATGCTCACGCTATGCACTGACATTATATAATAAAAAGCAAATAGGGTCACGTCATAGCCTGGGTTTCCCCCTCCACTTGTGTTAAATATTTGATCTGCTAAAAATCAATTTCTTGGAAGTGTTTTTGTGTATGAGATCTCAATAAATTCGAGAGGTTAATAGAAATAATGTAGAGGATTAAAATACAGCAAATAAGAGTTTTTGTCTTTCATGTGGCTGTGTGGGTGTACAGGTTGAGGTGTGGTAGTGAAGTTTATTTGTTTGTGTTTGTGTGTATGTGTGCAAGGTGTGTCTGTGGTTCAGGGAGTGTTTTGGTCTGTAAGACGGTATAGGTTTATTCTGGGTCACATGCGAAAGGATTGATGTGTCCTGACAGAACCGCTGTGTTCACTATTGTCCCGTATGAGTTCAAGAATGCTGGCTGATATAGCTAAAGGTGCATATTTAAAATATACAATTAAGGATTCTTTTATTTTAGCTCATAAATTGGATTTTGAAATGGCCCAAAAGGAAGCTGGATTAAGTGGAATTAACTGAACTGGAATTCAACATTAGTCTTGTGTAAACACGTATTAGTAATTACTCAATTAATTTTGCTTGTTTATTTCCTGATGCACTGATCATTTTAAACTTAGTTTAGTGCTGTCAAAACGATAAATGATAAACATCAGCATTTTCTGTTTTGCCACCTAGTACAACAGTTTTGTTTCTGAAAGGTTCATTGAAATAAATGCAGATGTTGACTTTTTAAGTAATTTTTTACACTGCTGTTTGAGCTCGGTAAGATTCGTAGTGTTTTTGAAAGAGGTTTCTAATTAAAATAGAGTAAAACAGCAATAAAGTGAAATATTATTACAATTTAAAATAACTGTTTTCTGTAGGGATGCACCGATTCTGATCGGCCGATATGTTTGCGCGTTTTGTCAGTGAAGCTGGTCCTGTAATCAGCGGTAAATGCCATCAGGTGCGTGATTTCACATTGAGTCGTATATACTACACACAACCGTTGTTCACTGACTAGCTGCGCAAAACCATGTCTTCAGTGTCACATGATCATTTAGAAATAATTGTAATATGCTGATTTGCTACTCTAGAAATATTTTGTAGCATTATAAATGTATGTACTGTCATTCTTAAGCAATTTAATACTTCTCTGCTGAATAAAACTACTGATTTCTGGAAAAATGGAAATATAAAACATTCATTATTTATATCATTAAATGTTTCTGGAAATTGTTAAGTTTAATTCATAACTTTAAAAAATTAATGTTTTAATAAAACTACACTTACAGCAGAATCTCATTCCATTTTAATTCTACATTTACTTCTAATTATGCATTCTTTGGCTGCTTCCTCTGTGATTGGCTGCACCACTTTTCTTTGACGCCTCACGTAACTTTACCACCATCCTGTCTATCTGACTTGTGAATAACCTCACAAGGGTGTTGAAGTGGAACATCCTGGGACTTTTATTTTCCAGGATCACATATTATCTTACCAATGGGTGGTAAAGGAAAGGCTATGGTAATGATTCACCCCGAGTACAGTGAATTGCCTTGGGGCACCACTTAGACTTCCTTTTCAAAATGTGTTCTGATGACTAGACGGCATCAACAATGGAGAATGATTTAGAGTACAGGAACTGGTGGGGCCATTTGTATTGTGTGCAAGGACAACTTCAGCTGAATCAGCAAGACCAGGCAGTTTGTGGTGGATTTCTGCCATGCCAGGGAACCCCTGAAACACTTTCTGACCACTTCTTACAACATCTGTCATAAATTCTTAAAAATGTATGTCAATAAATTTGGCAATTACAAAATAGTGGAAAATCCCAGCACACAGGAGATTGCTTTCTTGTCTTGTTTTCAAAGTTGTTTCTATTCTGTACCTGCATTTTGGTTTGTAAATGTTTTAAAGACTTAAATTCACTTCCTTATATCTTTCTCCAGTCTAGCTAACAGGCATCTTAGCATCCACATTTATTTATGTTGAATAGGAACAGTCTACTTTGATGGTCTGCCCACATTGCTCACATCCACTTTTTTACTTTTCTAAGCTGTGAAATATTGAAGGCTGGGGAGGAATTGTCACTTTTTTTTTTCTCTCCAGTGAATATTTCCCATGTTCATGACTGAATAGCAGTGCATGTTGTCATATTATATGGGGTGAATTGTCACAACTGAAACTTTATCTGTTATTTAATTTGGGTAATGGGTAATTACAACATTGAATACAATATGTACAAATGAAAAGGTGAAAACATGCACCAGACTTGTTTTAAAGGGATAGTCACCCAACAATGAAAATCACCTTCAGGCCATTGAAAAAGATGTAGTTTAGAAAATAGTTTATTTATGTATTTATTTATTTATTAAGAAAAGCATTATATCACCAACAGATCCTCTGCAGTGAATGGGTGCCGTCAGAATGAGAGTTCAAACTGCGGATAAAAGCATCACAATAATCCACAGCACTCCACCAACTAACATGTTGTAAAGTGAAAATCTGTGAGTTTGTAATAAACAAATTCATCAATAAGACATTTTAACTTGAAGCCATTACTTCTTGAGTCCACGAAAATCCATCTCCTGTTGTCCTCTCACATCAAAATCCACCAACATATTTGTTTAATGCTGGTTTTTGCTTGTAAATGGAGAATGGATTACTTATTGTGATGTTTGAACTCTTATTCTGCACCCATTCACTGCAGAGGATCCATTTTTGAGCAAGTAATGTGATGCTAAATTTCTCAATATCTGTTCTAATTAAGAAACACACTTATCTACATCTTGGATGACTTGAGGGTGGGTACATTTTCAGCAAATAAGCTATCCCTTTAAGTACAAAGTTAACTTTTGAATCATTATATAGTGGATGTTTGCTTGTATATATACTGCTTTTGTGTCCCTTAGTCAATGCAACCACTATGGTAATAATAATGGATATGATGACATTGCAAATATAGCTTGAAGATTTGAATTAACCAAAAATATTCTAATTTGTGTATGGTTCTGCTAGAATAAATTATAAAATCATTTGTGCAATTGATTTTTATTTATTTGATTGAAAAGTGTATGGTTAGTATTATGTCTACATTGGAATATTTAGCTTTTAACATTGGACTACACTACAACAGCATGTCAAAGGTCACGCTTTACAATCACTTACATTTTATAGTGTTGGCCTCATGGATGTTTAATGCACTTTTTTAGTCTATGTGAGAATTAAGGAAGTCAACCAATATGCTGTGGTATTCGCGGTACCATCCCAATACATTGACTTTACCTTGAAAAGCAGGCGACTGGATTGATTTATGTGTTATGTTTCTTAATATTGTTATTCCTTTAAACACCAGAACTCTTACCTCTGGGCCAAAAGTTTGTCCAAAAGCAGTGTGTAATGAGTCAGCTGTGCAAAGTGGCAGTGAATCTATGTGTGTTTTGCATAACTCCTATGCTCCCTCTTCCCCATTCCGATCAAACCATCACACGGTGAGTCGGCTTAATTTACTCGTTCTTACTTGGCTTTGCGTGTGGTTTGTATGTAGTCCATTTGAAGAGATTTCAAAGGACAAAGTGAGTATGAAGCAAATATCGTTTGAGCACTTGTATGTGATTTAGTTTATGTGTGTTTTCAGATGGATTGGAGACTCTGTGTGTTAAAGGATAAAATGTGAAGGTAGGTTAAAACGCCTCAGTGATGGAGGCTTGGCTACATGGGTAACTTTCTTTCATTCTTTCATTTCATGTTTTTTTTTTTGCCTTGTTTGGAAAAAGAAAAGTATTTTTAGAAATATTTTCAATGTAACAGTTTCGACTTTATTTTGATCTTGCCGGTTACCATGGCAACAGTTTTGAAAAGTGTGAAAAGAAAGTGGAAAGCCGTTGTGACTTTTTATTTTTTCAAGGTCAATGTTTTTTACTTTAATTATGATTTTTTTTCTGTTTTGGTGTCAAAGGTCTTAATGAAAAAACATTAAGCATAACTTAACCTTACAAACTTAACCCTAAAAAGGTACTTTTTAGTTAGTCAGTGCTACAGATTCAAAAAAGGATTATGAGAAATTACTTCTGAAGTGCATAGTATGTTTCCAAAATGTTCTCTACAATTCACAAACATAAAGTATATGTCCCGATGAAAAGTACATTTGATTTCTGCTCATTTAGACAAAATCTTTATTCCTCCTTAGGTTTTTATTTATTATTGACTGTGAAACACAAGACGCTCCAGTTGGTCACTCTAGTTGCACAAGGACATGGTTTTAAGCAACAAAAACGACACAAATGCAAAAATGCCATAGGTCTACTTTATAATTAATATATTAAGCATATTGTTGAATTTTTTTCAATGAATTGGTTCATTTGTGCAGCTCTGCTCTTTGACTCAATGATCGGTCACAGTGGTTAATAACTCAAACTAAGCTATTTTATCACTTGGAATAAAGCAAAACACATATGGACCACATTTCTGATGCTTTTGCATCTGTATTAAAGCTTTAGTATGATTTTTTTAAATGTAATAATTATTTTGTTTTGTAGGAAAAATAATGGGTTCTAATTTATAACTGTGTATTTACTAGTTTGGTTTTAAATCTACAGGTGAAGTATTTTTTAGATATTGAAGTATTCTTGCCTTATTTATGATAAAGTATAAAGATTGTTTGAAAAGTCCTCACTGATATGTTGTCATTCTTACTTTGTATCCATTAAACAACAAACAAAAACATCTCTTATCTATCTGACCTTCTGTGCTTCTACTTTTTTTCAATCCTATCCACTTTCTCTCTTTCTGTGTGTGTGTGTCTCTGTGGTTTTTGTCTCTGTTATCTTAGGCTAGGTCTGTCTGAAAACCAAGTGCTTCTGATGACACATTACCCAAGTGCTCTGCTCTGATAATGCCTAACTCTCTCTCTCTCTCTGTGTGTGTGCATGCATACATTTGTGTGTGAAGGGGAACCCAGAGTGGTGGCTTCCCAGTTTAATAGCGATGTGGTTTAGGGTGGAAATGAGAGAACTCAAAACGTATTTTCCACCTTTTGTCTTGCAAAGTTGCAGAAATGTGTTCAGTGATGGTGTGCGACTTCAGCTCTTCTGTTTTGAAGTACTAAAATGTATTTGCTGAAATAAGTAATACTAATATGATATATGTTATTAATCTATTTAACACATTATATATATGCACACACACACACACACACACACACTATATCTATATATCTCTCTCTCTATATATATATATACACACACATTTAATGTAATTATTAATTTAAGATAACTCTTCTTGTGTTTATGTTATACAAGTTTGTTAAATAAAAATAAATGAATTTGTTCTCTCGGTTTCCATTTTCCACATTTATTTATCGTAGTTTTGGCACAGTGCAAATGTGTTGAGTATTAACCTCTAAATTTTACAGCTAACATAATTCTTTTCCTCATACTTCTCTTTTGCACTTCTTCTAAGCATCATCAGCATTATTTTTTAACACTTTCCATTGTATCATCTTCTGTCACTCTTTTTCACACATCCTTGCACTGTCCATCACTGACAGCCTCTTCTCCACTGTATTGACCCAATCACACTAACACAAATTGAAAACATCTCCAATTCCCTCCTCCCTCTGTCATAAGAGGATATTTCTGTGATATTAAAAAGGTATTGTGGAAGGTGGGTATGTGTGTGTGTGTGTGTAGCTATAGGGGAAGTGAGTTGTCGAGTTGTTTTCATTTCGTACTCCAGCTCTCTTACGCTAACCACTAGCAAATCGCACACATATACTACTTCTCCTTTTTTCTTTTCTTTTGTATGATGTACTCATATTTGTGTACTTGCATGCAACATTATTTAAGAGCATGTAACACATTCATGGTACACAATGCACTAAAAATACACTCATGTTTCTAATATCCTTCATTTGTAACTTGTGGTTGCAAAGACATAGATACTTAAAACTACACAAATTGGAAACCCCCTCCTGAGGGGCTACCACGTTTAATAGCATGAATTGATGCATATCAATGTGAGTTGTCTGTTTGTTTTTGTACATGTGTGTATTTATTGAAGCAGTACTGCCATTTAATGTACTACTATAAAATGAGTGATAACGCTTGAGCAGGTGTTGTGGAATCCCCTGACTGCATTGCACTACACACACACACACACACACTCATGCCACACCCCTGCAGCACACACTTACACAACTTTGATAAATAGACTTTTACAATTAACTTTTCACTTAGTGAGCCTCATGCAACACAGACAGAGTGAAATAATTGCTAAAAATTATTAATAAAAATTATTTTTGTCATTAAAAAGTTTGGAATCGGTAATTTTATTTATTTATTTATTTTTTAAGTAATATTTTTGAAAGTAATCTTTAATGATCTTTACCAAGGCTGCATTTATTTGATTAAAGTAACAGTAAAAGTAAAAGTTAACTTGTAGTAAATACAGTAATATTGTGAAATAACAATATTATGCTCAAATAACATCTATTTTTGTTATCAATGTTTAAAAGGATTTTTTTTCAGGAGTTTTTGAAACATATAAATAGAAAGTAAGAAAAAGAATCATTTGAAGGGCATATATATTTTTTTCTTTATTCAATATATAATATGAAATGATATATGAATAAAATTGGTAATTAGAAAGTTAAAAAGGAAAAAAAAAAAATAAACATTTTACTTTAACTTAGGACCAATCTGTTGAGTGTTCATTTGTTTTAGTAAAGTGTATTTTTTTTAACAATTAATTATCCCCAAAAATGTGAAAAAAAGAAACTATACTTAATAACAATAATAATAATGAAATCATAATAAGAGATGAAATCAAAATTTTTTTAACAAATTAATTATCCCCAAAAAGGCTACAATCACAGATGATTTAAATTAAAAGTAAATAATTTTACTTTCAAACTAAAATTTGATTGCATCTTTTATTATGATTTCATTATTATTATTGTTATTAAGTATAGTTTCTTTTTTTCATATTTTTATGTATACACACACACACACACACACATATGTATGTATGTTAAAAAAATGAGGAATTGTATATTGAAATATTGAAACATTTGTAATATTTGAAAAATCTTCAAATAAAGTGAGGGGGAAAATCACCTGTTGCTTATTATTTTTTTCCAATTTGCAAGCATTCATACAATTGACGTATATATTTGACATTTATGAAAGAGTGTTTTTTAGGAATGATTCAGACAAATTCATTCTCTGAATTTCATGAATGACTGTCAATGCGTTTATATCACATTCATGACAGCCAGACTCAAATCACATGTTGCAATGTTTCGATTCTAAAACATAAGTGTGGGAATGTGTTTGAAATGACACGTATTACAAAAAGACAGATCTGTGGAAAAATCAGCATTCACTTCTAAACACCACCGAAGAGGAGAAACCGGAAAGACTTGTGACCAACCCATACTGTCATTTACAGACCAACTTTCACTTTCATTTTACTGTATTCTGAACCAGTTGCATCACTGTAAATATGAAGATTCTGGGAAAAATGATTATAGTGTAGCTGGGAGTGACACATTCAGAGATTTCAAGCTGGTGATGTCCAGTGACCAATGACGAGTGGCCCAAATCATGTGTGTGTGCTGCTTCATTTGCTGTCAGGATCATTTAGAGGGTAACAAAAGCGTGGCCAGCAGCCTGGTGTTGGGGGTTCAGTGCAGGGGGTATGCATGCATGTGTGTGTGTGTGTGTGTGACAGGAGTGTGTACCGGGATGAATAATGAGCTCCATTTAGTCTTTTCATTCTGCTCTATTTCACCAGGTGAATGGAGCACAACGCACACATACACAATCTGACTTAGCGCGGGAAGCAAGAGGCTGCTTTTTACTTTTTAGCAACAAAATGACCCCAACCCCCATTTATACATGCACATTCTTCATTCATATTCACTTTTCTGCTCTTTTCATAACAGTTTTGCCTTATTATGTGCTTGAATAGCTTGGACGGTATGACAAAAGTGAACGTATGCAGATTATTTCCCATAAGGAAATGTTTACTACAAGGATATGGCATTATTTTCAGCAGGACCAGCAGTCACCGAACAGGCCCCTCTGGGCTTTCAGCTTTACGCAGAAGTGGTAGTTCTAGTTTTGCCCCCTGTGTAAAAGTGTGTGTGCGTGTGGGTGAAGTGTAAGTCTGAGTTTGATATGAAAAAGAAGATGTTTTTAAGAACAACACTAGTTCCCACCGACTTTCACTGTACACACACAAAAAAAAAAAACACTTTCTCAAAATGTCTTTTTTGTCATTTACACGTGCATATATATGGCGGCAGGATTTGTATTGGTGTACTGTCCCTTTAATAAATAATCAAACTAGATGTTGCAGTTGTTAGTTTACAAATAGTAAACAAATTTTGCAAACTCATAATTTGAGAAACTGAAAACTAAATTTTATACTTGACATCACTTAAAAAATGACCAACATGGCAGTAGATTGATGCGGATAAATTTGATGTTACCTGGTGCTTATAAAAAAGTAAAGAAATAAAAAATAAAAAATATATTACTATATCAAAATACTAACAATTGATAGTAATTAATGTAAATGTAGTGATTTGATTGTTTAATAAGGCAATTTATAAATGGTCTGTATACAAATTACTCATGATTATAATCAAATTAATTTCAATCAAACTGCAGTTGGGTTATTTTGACTATGTAAAACATTACTTAAAAAATAAAACACAATAGAAACATACTAATAAACATACTAATGGCATACTAATAAAACATGATTTTTGATCTGTTTTTGCAAATAAACTCCTCACACACACACATATATATGTATATATGTTATATGTTGTATGCTATATATATATATATATATATTAGTAGTGTCAAATGATTAATCGTGATTAATCGCATCCAAAATAAAAGAAGTTTTTCTTTACATAATATGCGTTTATGCTGTGTTTATTTATTATGTTTATATTAAAACACACACGTACAGTATATATTTGGAAAATATTTACATGTAAATGCATTTATATATTTACTTTCTTATATTTGATATTATATCTAAATATATTTAATATCTAAACATAACATTTTCATGAAATATATACATGCATGTGTCTGTATTTATATATACTTAATAAATATACACAGTACATACAAATATATTATGTAAAGAGAAATTTTTATTTTGGATGCGATTAATAATTTGACAGCACTAATATATATATATATATATTACTAAAAATTGTTGATGTGTGTAGAAAAGTGTACAGTATATCATCCCATTAGTAAACCTTGGCTTCTAGCAGCTGTTCATTGTTTAATCTTGGGGGGCACAGTGCCACCCGTTTTGTAGAATAGCCTGAATAATTTATGAGTTTATGTATTTAAACTGTTGGTGTCTCAAATTACAGTACTCCTGACATCATGTTTTCCAAACAGACAATATTGAACTAAACTTTTAGGTCTATTATTTTAATTAGATCACTAATTCGCTGGAAAGGGAAACACAATGACTATTCGATGGAAAGACGCTTAGTATTTTAGCTGATTTCAGTGATTTTTTAGGTGTTCTTTAATGATCTGTTTCCTTGTTGTTCTTGCATCACTTTTGCCCTGTGTTGTAGCTTTTCTCTTTGACCTACTTCTCATCTGTGAACTGTTGTACTGTTGTTTTGTGTGTGTGTGTGTGTGTGTACAGTTAATATTGTTTTTCTGTGATTATCAGTCACTGGCACGCTGCTCTATAGCTTTCTGCACTCTCACAAACGAACGGTCAAACGAACGCATGCCAACACGGGCCAAATCTGAGGACAGAGACAGTTTCTTCAGCTAATCACCATCAGTGCAGCGTTCCCTCGCTCGGCCCTCCTCCCTTTCTCCTCTTTCTTTTCTCTCGCTTTCTCTTTATCTGATCAATCTGTGTATGTTTCTCTGAGTTTGAGAGAGTGTGTGTCTGAATTCACGGGTCTGGTTGCCAGAGGATCGTTTTGGGCAGGGGTCTGGTCCTGTGTTCTCTCCTCTATCACTAATAAACCATCTGTCACCTCAATCCCTCCATGTGCTCGTGTGTGTGTTTGTGACTTGGTTTTGGTTTGTTTCGTTAACACTCATCATTTCAATCTTTATCTTTACAGATATTCTCTGCACTTCCTTCATCGCCCATCTTTCACATATTTCTGCTGTTTCTATAATTTTGTCAAAAAGATCAAATGTGTCTTTATAATTTCCTTAAAGTGTGTTTGAGTGTGTTTACTTTGTAATTGTTTTAAGCTGCACTGATGTGCATTTGTAGAAGAATGTACACTGTTTTTTGAAAGAAGTTAATCAATTAATATACTTAAAATACATTCAATTGACCAAAAGTGACAGTAAAGACATTTAAAATGTAACAAATTATTTTAGTTGTCTATTATATCACATAAATAGCATTCTTTACAACTTTCAGTTTAACAATAATCGTTAAAAAAATGGCAGGGCTTCCACAAAAACATTAAGCAGCTCAATTGATTTCAACATTGATATTGATGTTGCAAATCAACATATTTGAACGACTTCTGAAGTATAATTGCTAAAAATTCAGCTTTGCGTCACAGTTTTAAAGACATTTTCAAAGAGAACATGGTTAGTTTAAATGAATGTTATTAGCAAGTCCCTGGATTATAATTTGCTTTATAAAATGCCTTGTGAGATGAATAATGTCCTGATTTATTCTTTAGGCTGATTTGAAGTGTTTGGTATAGTGTAAAACTAAATTGGTGAGGCTGATTTGAATGCTAAATGTACTTTGTGTAATAATTTGTATCACATTATTCAGTCATATGTTCCAAACCTGTATGACCTTGTTTCTTCCTTGCAACAAAAAAGAAAATTTTGCATACTTTCTTGGTCCCTTTTTTTCCATACAAATGAACGTGAACCGGAACATTTAAGCTTCAAAAGTACCAAAAATATCTTAAAAGTTGTCCATATGACTACATTAAAAGTCCCCTGTTTGATTCATCCTCCCTTCAAGCAAGTTTAGAATTTGTTATAAATGTTGCCAGAGAGTTTGAATCAGATTGGCCCAAAAAATAACAAATTATCCAGAAGGTACAAAAGAATGATTTGTTCACGATTTGTTCTTTCTCTTATAAACTTATTGTGTTGTTTATTAATACACATTAATTTGGCATATACATATGACTATAAACAAATGTGCTGCTTATTAATACAGTTGGAAACTCTGAACAGTGACCGTATGTTTGGATAGGTCAAGTTATGGTCATATAATAAGTTTAAATCTATATGACGATAAAAAGATTGATTGAATAAATGTGTGTTGATATGTAAGAAAATGTATATAAAAATATACATATATATTTTTAATGTGAATACTGAGGAAGGTCCTGTATGATCATTAAATAATACTATTGCAGGTATAATCCATATAATTGGTATAGTCCATATAAATAATAAATAAAACAGAAATATATATATATATATATATATATATATATGAAAAATATTGACATATATTTACATGGATATATTCAGAGTTTATATATATTCATATACTTATATCAGAATAAATAAATTTAATATATAAACATAACATATTTTTCTTAAATATATACATGCATGTGTTTGTATTTCTATATGCATAATAAATATATATAGTACACATGCATGTTATGTACACACAAATATTTTTTAAAGCATGATTAATCATTGCCCAGCACTAATATATATATATATACACACACAGTGCCCTCCACTAATATTGGCACACTTGGTAAATCTTAGCAAAGGTGACTGTAAAAAAAATAAATCTGCATTGTTTATCCTTTTGATCTTTCTTTCAAAAAATTCACAAAATTATTATCATTGAAATAAAACAATTGAAAATGGGGAGAAAAACTCCCCATGAAAAATGAATGAAATAAATATTTTTTCTCCAATACACGTTAGCCACAATTATTGGCACCCAATTATTGCTACGTCCTTTTCCCAAGATAACAGCTCTGAGTTTTCTCCTGTGATGCCTGAAGAGTTTGAAGAACACCTGATAAGAGAAAAGAGACCACTCCTTCATGCAAAATCTCTCCAGATCCTTCAGAATACCAGCTCCATGATGGTGCTTCTCCTCTTTAGTTCACCTCAC
>JAUMHE010000080.1:13264633-13281265 GCA_032359235.1 Enteromius mattozi | reverse complement strand
CAGATTTATTTTCACAGCCACCTTTGCTCAGATTTACCAAGGGTGCCAATATTAGTGGAGGGCACTGTATATATATAGCCTATATATATATATATATATATGCACTTATAAATTGAACATTAAAATATATATGCAGCACTATAAAATGTTCTAAAAATCATGTTTTTTTTAATGTTATCCTGTTTTTATTGTTATTTTTTAACCTAATCAAAATAACCCAAATGCAGTTTGACTGAGATAAATTGCATGCACAATGCACAATGAAAAACATGATTTTTGAAAATGGTTAAAAACTGAGTTATCTGATCTGTTTTTGCAAATGAACTCTTTGTATACGAAAATACACACACAAACACAACCTCAAGCATATTGAAAACTCATATTTAACAGTCAGTAATGGTTGAGATTATCTCCATGATAAGAATGTTTTTCCTTTTTCCCCACATGAAACTGTTGTTCGTGCATCAAATGCAGTGTTTGTATGTTGAGTATTGTGGTTTGGATGATGTTACTGGAAAGTTTAAATAACAGAAAAACGTGTTTATCTATGCCTCCTACTTGTGTGTGTGTGTGTGTGTGTGTGTGTGTGTTTGATCATTTTTATTATTTGTCATTACTGCAGTCATAAAAAGACAGGAATGGGGATGTTTTTCCCCATGTTTTTAATTAATGTTTGTGTTTAATGTTATTTGTGTGTCTTCTAGATCTTTCACACACACACACACACACACACACACAAACAGACTTATCATGGTGGCTCAGAGACATTGTACCTGCTAGTGGAACGGGGAGTGGCTACTAGGCCTGACCACAGAGGAAATCAGCCTATTGTAATCTTCCCAGTGGGTACATGTGGGTGTGTGTGTGTTTGTGTGTATGGGTGGGTAAGTCAGAGAATGAGAGAGAGTGTGAGAGTGAAAAAAAAAAATAAGGAAAATGGTGCTGCTGCAACATCCGGCTAATAATTTATTGTGACAGGTCGAACAAACTGAATTTATGTGCCAATCTGCTTGCGACACAGAGATGCCTTGTTGAACACAGAGAGGAAAGGGAGCTCTGACTCAACCGAGAGATATGAAAGAATGCCAGAGTTATTCTTGCTACCTCATGTCTCCTATAGACTCGCATACAAATCAATTCAAATCATAAATGAAAATCCAAGTCATAAATGAATGCAAGTTTCTAATTGCTCTGCGCAAAGTCTGTGGTTTTGTATGTCAGTCGCACTAAAGGAGGAGTTTGCATTGAAGTGCCTGTGCATGTTTGTGTCTGCTTTGATTGTGTCATCATGTAAACTAACCATTGACAGGTAAATCGGTCAGAGCTGACTTTAACCGCACTGACCATCCTGAAACATAATCTCACAAACCGCCTTGATGACACTGAGCATTAAATAATCAACACTGGGGACATTAGCAGTGTAATTTATGTAGGATATGTTGAGGTTCACTCACACAACCCAAATTATATTTTCAGGCCTTTTATAGAACAATTAGCAAAAAGTTAACTTTTGTTTTTAAACAAAAAATATTGTGGAAAATACATTGTGAATATATTAAAGCAAATAAATAATAAAAAAATAACTCAGGTTAAGTGCCAGTGGAAAATACACTTTAATTATACATTTATTTTTTTTAAATTGTTATTAATTTAATATTTTCAAAAGTCTTAGGATTGGTAATATATTTTTTAAAGTTTTTATAAAAAATATTATATGTTACCAAGGCATTTATTTGTACAAAAAAAAAAAAAAAATTAACAGTAATACTGTGAAATTGTTATATACTTTGAAAAGTTACTTATTTCTGTGACGCAAAAACTGAATTTTCAGCATCACGTCATACGATCCTCCAGAAATCATTCTAATATGCCGATATGGTGAAACATTATTAATGTTATTATTAGTGTTGAAAGCAGTTCTGGTGCTTAATATTTGTTTGGAATCCATTATACTTTTTTTCAGGATTATTTGATGAATAGCAAAGTTATATATATTTTTAAAAGTAATTATTTGAAATAAATCTTTTGTAATAAATATCTTTACAGTCATGTTTGATCCATTTATTGCATCATATTGCTGAAATAAAGTATTAATTACTTGCGAAAGAAAATCTTTGGAACAGCATATATAAAATATTTCACTATTTAAAGTAATTGGTAATATAATAAAATATAATATAATGTAATATAATATAATATAAAATGTTGTAGTTAGTAAAGTTAGAATATGCTGTTGAAACGTTTCATGTGTAAAATGAACAAAAATCTTCACATAAATCTATACTTTTTGCATTAAAACCCCCAATGATTTAATTTTAAAAAATGTTGGTTATGGGGCTCAGATCCTCCCTTCCAAACCCCCCTGTATAATTCGTACCCTCAGTTCTGATTGGACGGCTACAGAGACATACATGATGTCATTATTGAGCTCGGAAACGTTCCACACACTGTTTCCAACACAAAGGTCACGCTCACAGAGGGTGTGTGTGTGTGTGTGTGTGAGTGGAAGGAACTCTTTGCACCTGTGTTTTTGTTTTTTGGTGTCACTTTGGGGTGGTGATACACCCCCCGCTAGCACCACCACCATATTTTCTTCTTTCTTTCTTTCTTTCTGTCTTTCACTCACTCTCTCTCTTTCTCAGACAGAAAGCAGGTGTATGGGGTTTTGGGGGGCTGTGCTCCTCTTCTGAAAGTCTGCTCATGTCTCTTCATTGACAGGCCTTTCCGTTCCTGTAACCCACAGCACACACACTCACACACACACATTTAGTGAACAGATGCTTGCACAAAAGAACATCAGCTGACACAGTAGCAAAACTCTTTTCAGACAATAATTCTCTGTTTCTCCTCTCATCTGCCCCTTGTTTTTCCTCCCTTTTCTCTATCGGCCATCCTCTTCAAAACGTGTAGCATTTTTTTTAGGTGGTTGAAAATAATAAGGTGCTGCGTAATTCATTATTGAATTAATTCATCATCTCTTTCTGTCAGAAAACCACTTTGTTTTGAACACGCTTATAGTACATCAACGTGTGTGGGTGAAAAGTTGTGATATTATTCTAGTCTACTGAACCATGAATAGCTCCCCAGCTCTTCTCTAGCATTGTATCGTGTATATTTGGCACCTCTGGTCTGTTTTTAGGTTAAACGTGGGTGTGGGGAGGCCAGCGAGCAGGTGGTCAGGATGATGTGAGAGCTGGGCAGCTGCAAATTTAGGCCCTGGTCTGATCCGGGCCTCTGCCTTCAACAGCCACACAGGAAAAGCAATATCCTCAAGAGACTCGAGCAGAGTTTCTACACCACAATCATGCACATATAGATGTTCAAATGCTAGTATACAACCCATTATGTTCATTTTTTACTTCATTTTCTCACCCACAAGGACACACACACAAACACAGTGGGGGAGCATCTGTTAGGGCTCGGGTTGGAAAGTGTTTCTATCAGTGTGAAGCCCTGGGGGACTGACAACTCTCTACAAAACACCTCACTTAAAGATCTCAAATTCACCCTCAAAAACAGCCAACACACCCATAAGAACAAATAGAATGTGTATCTAATGTGGTCTAATGTGTGTGTTAGCATTCAGGGAAAGCATTCCTAAGATAGCCTGAGAGGATACAGTTGGGTGCATTTGCATATCTCCTACTACGAACCCTGATAGAGAGTTAATAGGTCATTTCAGATTCTCTCCATTCGTATTCAGCCTTTATCATGTCTTTCCTATGTTACAAGCTATAAAGAACCATTTGAATACTATACAATTATAGTTATCTGACTGCCACAAGTGTTTCAGTAAACACTGAGTACATCAACTGATGAGATGGTTCAATGGAAAATGGCTGCCTTCACTTCCCTGCTGAAAAAAAACAGCATATGCTGGTTAGGTATGTTTTTATGCTGGGATGCTAGGATGCTGGTTTATGCTGGTCACGTGCCGGCAAAGGACGAGCATAAAAAGGCAAAGGACCAGAATAAACCAGCAAAAGACCAGTCTAAACCAGCAAAACGACCAGCTTAAACCAGCATCCCGGCATCAAAACATATCTAACCAGCATATGCTTTTTTTATGTGCTGTGGGGTGTTGTTTTATTAAAGTCAAAATATACCCATCATACTTACAGTGGCCTCAGAAAGTAAATAGATACACTTTGGCTCAAGTAGGCCACGGTATAGCACTTAACATCATTAAAATAAACTGATTAAATAATAAAATTGAGTTACACTTTATTTTGTTAGTCCACTTTACACATTCTAACTATAAGTAACATTGTAACTATATAAACTAAATCGCAACTACATGTCTACTAACTAGACTGTTTAGGGTTAGTGGAATAAGTTGACATATACTTGCTAAGTTTCTGATAGTCAGTATGTTGTGGGTCCATCGAAATAAAGTGTTAGAAGTTATTTAGCAGACAGTCTACTAATACTCCTATGACTGCTAGTTGACATGTAGTTGCAAAGTTACTTACTGTTAGTAGAATGTCTGAAGTGGACTATCAAAATAAAGTGTTACCTAAAATTGGCTTCAAATGCTGACAGTAGTTTTGGTTTTGGTTGTATTGATGTCTGTGCAACACACTTTTAAAACACAATGGATTTGTCAGAGTGGAAAAGAAAGTAGTAAGCCAGAGATATTTTTTCCAAAACACACTTTATTTACAAGGCAGTTATAAAAGTTTGTATAAAAAAAACGTATGAAAAGTTCATAATCAGTGTAAAAAAAGTGTTTGTACTTGAAGCTAATACAAAAAGGCAGCGAATAACAAAAACGTTATTGCTAAATGCTTTTGATTGGACACTGCAATCTTAGTATCAAAGGGTGATTGTAATATCAAAAACAAGCCGACTAGGTATAAAAGCGACAATCATTTCAGTGTTTCAAAAACTAGAAATACCAATGTAAATCTGATTAAAAATTGACATACAAAAGTGTTTATGAAAACATGATCAAGAAATGTTTTATCATCTCAAAGGCATATTTGTGACCATTTAAACCCTTGATTTGAAAATGCTTGGTAAACCTTGTTTTTCCTTTTTAGCGAATACAAAAACTGAAAATAAACAAACACAAACCCTGAAATAGTGCTAATACAGTAAAAGCTTGACGTTGTGGTTTCGATCTCGAACGCTTTTGAAATGGCAACACTACTAAACTGGCAAAGTACCTTTGTACACTAGATATATCACCTAAAATCTACATTAGGCAAACTTGAATTTTCAAACTTGATAAAGTCATTTTTAGGCATTAGGGGCACGGTTTGTTTTGGCCAGGAATACATAGCAGTGCTGTTAGGCATTTGGTTGAAATACATATGATCTCTGCGAGGGCAGTTCTGTCGGACACCCACAGATACAGAGAGATACACAGAGTACAAATCTTGTCTAGTTTTGGGTGATTCTGATAATGCTAGGAGAACACACACTCCTTACAATTAACACACATTTAGCAATTAAGAAGTGAGCAATACTGGGGTCAAACACTGGCAAAGGCGCCCACCGTAGTTAATTATTATTCTTAATACAAAATAATAATAAATTACTGCAAATTGTTCCTTATATTAAAATCCATAAAATTAGAACCCACATAGAGAATTCATTTCCCATATATAATACAAAATATATAATACAATATTATTAAATTTAAATAAAAAAGGTAGAAAAACACAACATGAAAAATGTCTTTGGTTGCTTGAATCAAACGACGGCACAGCTTAAACATTGGCGACTAACATCGACTGTGCAGTCTACAAAATGGCTTTTAGCCTCTCCCAAATAATGTACCACCAAAGTAGGAGTGTTCCTCTTTTACTTCTTTTCAGAATGATTGTCTTCTTTCACTCTTCTTCCCTTTCTATATTTGTCTCTGTCTCGTTCTATCTGTCTCTTTACATGACCAGTGCTCGCGAAGAATAATTGCTGAGGTATTTGTGCGTGGCTTCGGAGGGCATTGTCTGCTCTTCCATCTTCCCACAAAGCACCTGTTCCCATGTGCTCAACTGCTGAGAGAGAGAAAGGAAGTAAAGATGGAGAGAAGTAGAAAACGTCAAAAAGATGAAGGTGATTGGTCAGGTTTTGCATAGCCTAATAAATCATAACTCAACAATTTTATGGTGCAATTCAGCACCTGGAGTCATAAAGTCAATGTGTGCTACTACAAAATGAGCTATAAAATTTACCCAACCAACAATACATATTTAAGCAAAACATTGCATAAAAAAAGTTTTAAATAATATTAGTTTTCATCCTTTGCATTTGGATGCTTTCTGATTGTCCAATGTTACATATCTGTTAATGTGATACATTCACTGAAATTAATGACCGAATAAATTTAGGACATCCTTATAGTAGATACGGTACCTGCATTGGGCTTCCCATGGGTCTGCGGGGCAGCTGGGCTTTGTGTCCGTCCTCAGTTTTCTCTGCATTTGGCAGCATCAGCACAGAGCTAGTCAACAGATCCTATAGATCCCACACAGAAAAGAGCCGTCACATATCAACGCAATCCTGAGAAAAAACATGTGACGTACGTATACAAGCGATATCAAAATACTCACAGGCATGTCGTGGGCGGAGTCACTGGATGGGAACAGCTGGGTGTGGAGATCTTGCCCCTCCCACTGCAGACAAGCTGACTCCATCTATAGATCCCAATCCACAAAATCCATTAATATTATTGACTACATCAAAATACACTGTGCATAAATGACTGTATATTACTTTTATATTTCTGCACATAATATCTAAGGTGTAATTCACATACCCACTCTTACACAGAATAATCAGACAAGTTTGACTGCACACTGATATTACTAACAAATTCAAACAGCAACGTACAGACAAGAAGCTCTTACATTTCAGCTATTTGAATATCACATTGAGACGTATTCAAATGAAGGGGCCTACATTATCCCAAACTGACCTCCTGTTTGATCTTCTTTAGGGGGGGCTGATCCAAATGCACCCCCCCAACGCTGATCTCACACTCCTGAGGCTCCTGTTTAATAGCACCAACCACTCCAGAGTCCAGTGAAGGACTGTGGGCCTGGAACCAGAACAGAGTCTTGAATAAAATATTCCAAACTAATATATCTACAGTGTATTGGATATTTAATTGTGCTTATTTTCTTCAAACTCTAACTACTAAGATTTTTTTTTAAAACACTATAATGAATAATAATATATAAATAAATAATGTTACATCCTTAGCAAATCTTACAAATATACTGTACAGTCGTTTTTTTGTTTTATTTTACATTTTAACATAAAGTAGTATAAAATTGAAATATTATAATAATATAATAAATGTATAATAATAAAATAACAAATAAATACATGAATATATGAATAAAATAAAAATACTAATAAATACATAATTTATATTTTTTATTTTATATATAATTTATGTAATTTACCTTTTTATGTAATTTTATGTAAATTTATGTAATTTAGTCTCACCCTCTTCAATGGTCCGTATTTGGTGTCTTGCATGGTCAGTGTGGACTTGAATGGAGTGGGTGTGCGAGGAGAGCACTCCATGATGGAACGCCTCAGGTTTGGGGTCCTGAATCTGAAACCGAACGCACACATGTACGTGAGTGTCTCATTCACATAAATAACTTGTGATATTGATTCATGTGTGCACGGTAAACTTTCTAAATCAGATCATAAAGAATGCAACTATAAATGCAGAGAATACTGGAATGGGCCCTTACAGCTCATTTTCCTTCTGAGGCCGAAGAGCAAGGTCTTGCTGCAATGCTTTCTGGGAGCAGACAGGCGAAGATGTGACAGGTAAGTTTTGACTGTCTGAGTCTGGGCTCACTGATGCATTAAAGAACTGCAACAGAGAAAAAGAGGAGAACAATCAGATATTGAACTGAAAACCACATACTCAATATTCAGAGGTGTGGGCGGACCTCTAAATGGGGTCAAAATCAGCATAAATCTGATTCCAAAAACTGACAAGCTAGGCTAAAAGCATTATGGTGATTACCGTATGATCAGAGCATTGCTAACATTTAACGAAGAACGCTGCAAATATTTGCTAAGCATAAAACTGTGAAGTGCAACATAAAATAAAAAAAGTGATTGCATGCATAAAATTGTGCATCAATAACCCAGTGTTCATAAGAGATTTGTTTCAATTTCCCCCTGGTAATCAAGAAAGCAAAAACATTTCTTCATGCACAATACTGAGCTGAACCCGAACGATTTCTGATATTAAAGTCAAATCTTGTCTCCATTATGTAGTGTTTGACTTCACTAGGAAACTAATTTACTAAAACAGCCAATCATAAGACAAACAAAATCAACAGTACCACTGATTAAACACTCATTTTAAAGAGATAAAAAGAGTTAAGGTGTCATAAAAGTGTAATACACTAATATATTTTTCTTAGCACACACTTTATGACACTAAAAAAACACTCTTGGGCTCTATAAATGGGTTATGTTTGGTGACGTGACTTATAGATGAGTCCTATGCGTGTTGACTAATGCAGATTGTTATGTATTAGAGTGAAGAGATTGATTCAGGGTGCTTAGATAATCAGTGTTTGAGTTATTGGGTGACTAGTTGATTATAGCAGAGCGTTTTCAGGCTACCTGAGAGGGAGAAAAGGGCAGGTGTCTGGTGGCTGAATGTTTGGGCGTAGAGCAAAGAAATGTGAGGGTACTGCTGTCATCGTTGTGGGTGGGAGAACCCTGATTGGATTGAGCCTCCATTTTAGGAAACCTCCTATTGGAGTGTATGTTGGCCCAGATAGACGGGGCCTGAGAAGACGAGATCACGTGAGGACACCGAGGGTTACGCTGGTCTAACGTCAGATCTAACGTAGGACACTTTCACGGTCTCTTACCGAATCAATAGCATCAATGAACTCTGGTAAAGAGGAGCTGGCGTCATTGTTTGGGCTGTTCGTGTTGCCATGGGCGCTTTCTTCTGGAAGGCATCCCTGCTCTAGGGATGGAGCCGGGACTGAAACCACCACACCAACTGAGCTGTCCGTCAAAGAGCCTCGGTTCCACCCACCGTAACCACTCATGGAGATCTGTCAGAGAGGGCGAGAAAAAGATTTAGAGAGAAGCTCTGTGGGTGTAGGATAGAAATGAAGCAAAATAAAGAGAGGGATGCATGCAGGAAGAACGGTCAGAAAGAAAGGGAACTTGTCGAGTTGAATGATGTGAAGTGTTGGGAGGGGGTTCAGAGTTGCACAAGGAGTTAAACAGAGCTTGTGGTGTGATAAGGCAAAATTGCATCATTTAGCCAAGCAGTTAGAATGTGAAATAGACCCCCAGATGCTTCCTCCAATTAATCACACACACACTTACTGGTAGTGCCTGCTGTCCCTTCAGCTCGTTTTCTGTTGACATCAAGAGCATCTCAATCTCCTTCACCCTCTTTTCTTTCTCGGGGTCCTCTTCGCTGTAGTGTCTCTACATCACACGAATCAAAACAAAGTGCAAAGAGAACAAAACTTAATCTATTGCTATCTTTTCCTCTATTGTGATACTGAACTGAATGCAATTAGATTAAAAAACAAAACTGAACAATTAATAAAATATTGTATTGTTAGTTGGATTCAATTCCAAAACATACTGCACAAGTGTAGCTCAATTCACAAATAAATGAAATGACTCTTTCTATAATTTTTTAAAACACTCTGGTTTGAATTAGTCTACTAATGAGATACACACATATATTTACTGCTGAATTAAAAGCAGTTTGAGTGTTTCATTTTGCTCTTGGGTTACCTGGATAGCAGCTGTGCCATGTTGAGGAATGTTCATGATGTTCAACTGAACAGCGAGTGGAAATGGCACCTGATCACAAAAAAAGTATCAATTACCAACTGAGAAACAGCATTCATACAAAACACTGTTTTCACTTTATGGCTGATAATAGTGTTTTTTTAATAGGTAAATATTTGTGAGATAAGGTTACCCGTACCCGTTGTGAGTCAGACAGTAGTGAATAATATGGATACTGATTGCTCATGGAAGAGGCAGGCATGGATGTATTGGTCGGTGTCTGATTGTAGTTCAGCAGGTGAGATTTAACGTAGCTGTTATTTAGTGGAGTGGGGCTGACTTTAGCAGCGTGCTGAAGGTAGCCTTCCTGCTCGACTTTCCGCCGCATCGTGGAGTTCCAGTGGTTCTTTATGGCATTATCAGTTCTGATGACAAGAACATAATATTAGACTCTCATTATCACATGCAAATAGAGTATAGTTTACAAGTAGCGTTTCTTTACCTGCCCGGAAGTAGCTTGGCAATCTCAGCCCATCGGTTTCCAAGTTTCTCGTGTGCCTGGTAGATGATCTGATCTTCTTCCTCAGTCCAGGAGGTCTTCTTCACCTCAGGGTTCAAGTGGTTGTGCCAGCGCTCTCTACATTGCTTCCCAATCCGCCCTTTTAAGTGCTTCGCAATCACAGACCAACGTTTGGGGCCGTACTTCTGAACCAACTCGATCACCTGAGAAAGAGAGAGAAGTGCGGGAAAAGGATAAGGAGGTTAGAGCTGAAAGAGGGGGTGCATTACAGCCCAGCACAAACCCGTAGAGAAAGGGAAGTAACATTGCATAAGTGTTTTAGGATTGCACACAGATATAGATAGTGGTATTATGCTGAATATCTGCAAAATACACCTGCCAATGACTTCTGCTGGGTCATAAAAATGACGATAAATAGAGAAACACCTGGTCCTTCCAGTTAATCATTACAACACAACACCCACTTAATGGATCTTTATTTTCCCCCTTAACTTTCTCCTGGTTGCATGCGGATTAGTTGGTTTTGTAACTGCAATCCTGTGGCTGTATTTTGGTTATCTGAGGTAACATATTGGTTGTGGTATGGTTATTTTGTGTCAAATTGTAAATGTCTTACCCGTTGGTCTTCTTCTTTAGTCCAGGGTCCTTTGATAAGTTCTGGGTTGAGAACTTTCTGCCAGCGATGCTGACACTGAACATCTGTGCGATTCTGTGACACATACACACACATTTACAGTTAGGTAACAGAGAATGGAAACTAATTTTAGGTTGTCAATGTGGTGTGTACTTTTGAAATAAAGTAAATTGTTGTGTTTAATATGAGTTCAATGTTCTGTGCGTGAGATCCCAGGTGTTTCGGAAACCCCACACAGAGTGAATCAGAAATGAAACAGCTTTAGTTTCTGATTCTTGTTCATGTTTTGAAAATGATGCAAAGAAATCTGTATCTAGAAGTAGATGATTTTTTACTGCATATAGATCATAGTTATGTGAGTATGTGTACTGTGTGTTTTTGTGCCTGAGAAATGTTATACATTTGTATGTTAACATATGTTTCTACCTGAATGCACATTTATGTGTGTGTGTGTTTGCACATCCGTGTGTGTATGCAGGTGCACAGTGGATTCTGAAACCCTGCCATACCCCCCAGGTCCCCCCCCCCACCCCTCCTATTTGACTCTGTTCCAAACTAGGCCAACCAATGAGGAATACCCAATTATGCAAAATCCTCCAAAATGTGCACACACTTCTTCAGTACCTGATCCTTTGGCTATTCACATGCAAATGCATATATAAAACACCACACCTAACATAACCTAACCTAACCCCCTTAAGCCTAAACACACAAGCTGCATATATGGACGCACACTTAAACAATCGTAGACACAAAAACACACTCACAGGCAGAAAGCTGGCAATGACTTTCCAGTCTTCAGAGCCATGATGCTCTACCAGCCTCTTCAACTTCTCATCCTGTAAAAAAAAAGAAAAAAGAAAAAGTCACAACACTGTAGAATTGAATACATAATCAAATAAATAATGCATTGTTGAACAAGAAATAATTAAATACTGTTAAAATTAAATATAAAAAATAAAGGGCTATCAAACTCAATGTAAATACAGTTCAATTTGATACTGAATACACGGGATACAATATCAAACAAAAACAACCCAAAACACTCCAATGCATGTAAATATCAAGAAGGTACAAATAATCTAAAGCTTAGTGGGTGCACTTTGAACTATTATAATAAAATATAAATGCATACATATAAAAATACTTTAATATTTTTTTTTATTTTTACTCTTTATTTTACTAAAATTAATAAAATACAGTAATACAATAATAATAAATTAATAACAATAATAAAACTATCAAAATGAATTTGTAATAATGAAATAATTAATAACTAGACCTAAATGTATTAGTTCCTCAAGTATGGATCAAAGGGTTAAACAAAACAACACTCAAACAAAGCCAGACAATAGTTTAACATACCTCCTCACGGGTCCAGCGTGTCTTGCCGAGATGGCGTTTTCCTGTCTTGGCATGAGGACCATCGTAGTCATGATCATAAATCTCCACATCATCATCATCTTCGTCGCTACTGTAAACACTGGAGGGGGGGGATAGATTGTGAGATAAAGAGAACAGGGTATCAAAGGGTGTGTGGGAGGGGGGTAAACAGTGAAACAGCAAAAGCAAACATGAAGGATATGGAAAAAAGAAATAAGGGAGTGGGGGCAGGAAATAAGACAGGAGCAGATCCTCATGAACATGATAGATGTGTCTGATGACATATGTAAAAAACACCCTTTCACCCCCATATGTCTAACACGTGTTACAGAGAAATTAGGCGATAACACAGTCAACACAAAACTGGAGCTGATGAACCAGTACAGCCGGCAGGTTAGGGTGCAGGGGGGCACGCTCAGAGAAACCTGTTCTGATGTTTTTGGTTTCCACAGAAACGAGCGTGTGCGTGGACTGGCACTGTTTCATGATGGGGAGAGCGTGTTCAGACCTGCACAGGTACTGTCAAAACCATCTCACCTGGCCGGCTCTTGGCCAATCAGGATGGAGCACAGGCAGACGTGGAGAACAATGTTCTCCTGGCCTTTGTGCCACAGGTGTATGAGTGTTTATGTACTTTTTAATACCTCACGTTTATCCTTAATGCCAGTGCTTAAAACAAAAGATTAAGATGATTGCTCACTTCCTTGATTACGAGTATTTAACTGGAAATATAAAACTCAAAATGCACCTAGCTCACTGAAATTTAAAAAAATAATAGTCAAATAGATAGTTTCATTTTAGTGTGCATTGAGGGTTGTTGACTAACTGTACATGTAAATTTAAATATTTGTCAAAATAGTCTAGCTGTGGCTGAAACTGTATTCAGAGGAATTTTTTTAAAACATCGGTCTGAGTTTACCATTATCATCTCATGTGACCAATACAACAAACGCATTCGCTTTTAACCTGTTGAGCTTATTAAAAATATCTATATTTATCATAAAGCCACATGCATGATAGCTCTTAAATTTAAAACACAAACTTAGAGTGCATGCAAAAATCACCCTCACGTTAAGTAATTTTCTTTTTTCATCGTCAAACTGAAATATCACGTAGCATGACAGCCGCTGTCATCATTCCCTTTCATTGTGTGGAAAAAAGATGCACTAAAAGTAAACGGAGACCAAGCTGTCAGATCTCCACGCTCTCCCCTAAATCTCCTTTATTCGTCCGACGCAAAAACAAAAGTTATGACAGTTTGGAACTACATTAGGGGGAGTAAATGATGACAGCATTTCATTTGGGGGGTGAACTATCCCTTTAAGACTATAATACTAGTTATTCCAAATCCGACAACTGTAAAGCGGATTTAGAAAATTCAGCGAATTTAATCCATCCGGTTTACATATAATCCCAAAATTAATCCAAACGTTATAATGCTGGACTACCACCATGAAAAAAACTGTTAATAAATGACACGCGAACATGCTGAGATGTTTCTGCAGTCGCCCGCTATTTTTCAGTCACACTAAAGTTACGTCGCCGCTGACATTGCGCCTTTCGTCCATTGCTTCTGAATCATAACGAGTGTGTATTTTGAGGGGAAGCACCGGATCTCACCGTAACCTGTCCGGCGGACTCGCACGCGCAGGTGAATAAGTGAGAATTTAAATGAGCACGAGCGCGAGCCCGCCGCGCTGGCGCGAGCGGAGACCGCACATGCCATCCACCTGTTCAGCGCGGCGCGGCGCAACCAGGAGAAACAACTACTCCACGGAGAGATGAGTGCGTTTCTAAAAATGAAACAAACCGCGAGCGCTCCTCTTTTGAGCATGCATGTAGTAAATGTAATTCTGTCAGCATGAACTGTCTAGCTAATAGTCTCGAGTCTAAATGCCCGCGTGTTGCTGTGGAGCGCCGTCGCATAATATCAAGGAAATACACGCGCTCATCAAAGTTCTCATCAAAATGCGTTAACTCTTAAAACTCACCTGTGTCTGTGCCGCCTCGCCATCCCGCTGCTCAAGAGGAGGGTAGAGAAGTGATGGTGAGTGCGCTCGGCTCAAGTGTGCTGAAGTGGAGTGCTGTCAGCTCCTCTTCGAGGAGGAAGTGCCGATATTAAGCTCTCTACGGAGTGTGCGATATTGTAAACAGATCCATCAGACAAAGCTAGGGCTGTCTCTCCCTCCCGCTAAATTTGGCGCCTCGGGTTCTGCGCATGCGCAGATTGCATACAACCGCTCTACTATTCAGGCTGCAGAGCGCCTTTTGAGGGAAAGGTCCGCGCTAATCATTCACTGTTGTTCTTTTGGAACAATTATATTGTGTTTTTCCGAGGTAAAAAGACAGGGAGGGGTGGCAGCGGGTTTCTTAGAGGACAATGTGGACTCTTAGTGGGAGTGAAAGTTTGGCAAACAGGGGAAACAGAGCGTGAGGGGTCTGGGCATCCTCTCTCGACCCAGCGCTGTTTCTGCGGTACTGAGGCTGTACTCTACTGAGTGATGGACTCGCAAAGACATTTCACGAATCCTCTGGAAGATATAATGCTGGGGGAATTTATTTTATTTTATTTGCAAAATGATAAGATCACAGTGTAATAGAGTATAAAAAAAATAAACACGTCTCAGACTTTTAGACGTGCTTTCTGCGAACCCAGTTTTTTGTGAAAATGTGACTTTTACCAGACATCGTATAAGCACCATAAATGCAAATCTGTAATGAAATGAATAATGAAAATACTAAAAACGTGATCACATTTTATTAATTTAAAATACCACAGATTATAGCAAAACTTTAACACGTTATCACACGAGCAACTGGCACTTAACTTTCAATTTTGATTGGTTTAAATGTTTGATTGATGCTTTACTACGCTTTAGTGGGATATAAAGGCTGTATGTTTTTGATTCACTAAAAAGAACCGACTCACAAGAGTCATTTGTTCATGAATCGATCTTCACTGGGGCGCTGTATGTTTTTGATTCACTGAAAAGAACCGACTCACAAGAGTCATTTGTTTGAGAATTGGACCGCACAGTCTCCGTATGTTTCAAAATGTGAATTCAGAGGTAGTATTGCGCTTATTAGCCTATTAATTCAGAAAACACTGATATTTAAGTAATGTGTTTCATTAATGACAGAGTATTTTAGTAAAGGTGAACGAATTAGGTTTATGTTTCAGTTCGTCATCAGACTGACGTACTTTTTAAAGTTGCCTTTCCAAAGATGCAGGTGTTCAGTTAAGGAAAGGCAATTGCCCAGAAAACAGCTTAATATATGATGTTATGCTTTTTCCTTTGAATTAATTTATTTTTTTCTCTTCTCTCGCTTTCATCGGGTAACGACAGTTTCGCTTTTCCTTTTCCAGAAATGTACCAACTCTGGGTTGCTAATAATTTCAGTTTGCGTCACAATACATATGGCACATTTTGTTACTGAAAGTCACAGTCAGGTTATTTGTCTGGATGAAAAAGTAGTGCAGCTTGTTTAAGTTCTCCGACATGTCCAACCTGTTGCCATGTGATAGCTAGTCAGCGTAATTGCATAATCATCGAGGAGGGCGACCGGCAAACTCCCTCTGTCACACACTCTTTAGGTTTGTGGTCTATATGTTTTTTTTTTATAAGTTGTCTGCTTATTGCACTCACTTGGTTTGAATATTGTGACCGTCACTTATCATATCGGTCAGCGCGAGCCATTGTTTTTGACCACTGACGCTCACGTGCTCAGCAGAGCTCGTAGTGTGCGCGCGCTTGCTGCTGACTGAGAGCGCTCATCCATCCATTCCACTGCAGAACAAGGAGGGGTTACTGCGGGGGTGCTTCAATAAAAGAGAAAACACTCCGGCGCCATTTTATTTCAGTAGTCTACTTCCCTATGAGGCAGCAGGTCATTTATGACTAAACTACACAAGAGATAAAAACTACCATATCTCACTATTTGCTGTGGTGTCATACAACAATAGCCCTCCACACATAAAAATGTCTGAATTGCATTGCATAGATCACCTAATAACAAGCCCGGCAGACTCTAAAACTGCCTTTACAATATTTTATTTTATATTGCTCACATTATAAGTTGAACTATTTGATTTCATAGTGCCAAAATTGACCAATTAGAGTTAATAATAATAATAATAATATATTATTAAAACATTAGCATGTTATTCATATTATCACTACTAGTTATGAAATATAGCATTAATCAAGAGCATTGCTCATTTGTAAAGGACAGGTTTCTGAGTAAAATTGAGGTAGCTAACTGGATAGGGGGGGGGGGGGGGGGGGGGGGGGGGGGGGGGGGGGGGGGGGGGGGGGGGGGGGGGGGGGGGGGGGGGGGGGGG
>JAUMHE010000080.1:13218935-13241686 GCA_032359235.1 Enteromius mattozi | reverse complement strand
CTCTGCATGTTGTTCCTGAGTCATTTTCCCCCTCATTTTTTTTTATGTGTGTGATTTTTCTTGTTGTTTGTGTCCGCAGACATTTGTCTGTTAGTGCTTCTGGATAAAGTTATGCTTTATCTGATTGATGACGCATCCAGAAACTGCTTTTAAAAATGTTTCTCACATTTCTGATTGAGTCTAACACAATATCAGCTTATAGGCTGATGCTTGTCAGTCTTTTCTGCCTGGTTTTCATACTCGTGTATTGCAAATGCCATTGCACATCAAACCTGTGCATCTTGCTGTGCATCTTGACATGCCATATTTTTTAAATTGAGCACATAAATCATATTAATTATTATAGGCTTACAAAGCCTTAGTACAATAAGGCAATTTGGATATCTTCCAAAATTCTAAATATTTTTATAAAATAAAAATGAGTAAAAAAAAAACAACATTTTGTTTAAGACCGTACATATTATGAAATAAGAATAGAAGAAAAATCTTTACACTGTAATAATGAAATATGGGCTACGGAAGAGAAACTGACTGCAGGCCTCAGCTTTTTACTAGTTTCACCTTTGCTCAACTTGTTTCTAGTATGTCTAGTTTCTAAAATATTATGAGTGTGATAATTCCTGCCAAGTTGAGAAATTCTTAACATTTTTTAAAAATGTAAATGTAGACTATTGTGCATATGTTATTTTTGGGCGTTGTCTATTATTTTAGATTATAGAAATATGCCTTTGTTACATTTTATAGATCTACATTAGCTGTAGTTTACTGTATTGATACTGTAGAGATATTGTATGTTGTTTTTTATGTACCGACACAAAGTGTAATTCGATGCATCCAATGGCCAGTAAAAACGTGGGTGGTAAATGGTTGGGAAATTTACAGCAACATTTCATGGTTCCTTTCAGCCTGATGATTTGATCCATCAACAGCACATTCCACTATGGAAATGATCTGTGCCATGTGTGACAAACGTTCTTGTCTTTGTGCAGGATTCTGATGTGTTTTACATCCCTACCAGCGGCCTATCAGGAGAGAATCTGACTACTAGGAGTAAGGTTGCAGATCTTACAGCCTGGTACACTGGACCATGCCTACTGGAACAGATAGGTGTGTGTGTCCATTTTCCATTTCCATTTGTGTGTTTTGGATTGCATTCAAGCAAAGATGTCATGCACATATATTTTTACATAAATAGAATACAGTAAAACACACAATATAATTTCATTATTTAAAAAGAAAGTGAAATTGGAAAGAGAAGAATAATTGAGAATAATTTGTCTGTTTTTGAGGGAGAAAAGCCTTTTTTGTGCAAAATGAGGGTGAGTAGATAATGATCAAATGGCCTGCAGAAGGAGGAACTGTGACTAAATTGACCAAATTTAGACATGTGAAAGGGTTATTTGTGTCTTAGTGTTTTTCCCCTCCAATACTTATGCAAATTAATTATCAAAGTGTTTTTTTTGTTTTGTTTTTTTGCATTAAAAAATCCACCTGGCTCAAAAATCGAATGTGGCACATTTAAATGTTTGAATGAGCGCTTCTGCTTCATGTACAGAGATGTGTGTGTAAAAGCAGACTCCTTTGCTGTGATGATTTTCACAGAAGTTCTTGTACCTTGATGCTGTGAATTGATTGGTGGCTGACTTGTGAGAATCCTCAGCAGTTTTACTCTGACTCATCAGAATTTGATGAGGCAAACAGAAAACCTTCAGACTTGTGCATCTTTCTCTCTGTCTGTCTGCAGATGCATTTAAACCACCCCAGAGGTCAGTGGAGAAGCCCTTCAGGCTTTGTGTCTCAGATGTCTTCAAAGGTCAGCATGGGAACCACCATAAAAGCAAAATGTACAAAATTTTAATGCACAAATATCTGTGCATGTACTCCCTTATGTAAAAAATTAAACCTAAAAATGAAACAAACCCTTATTTTTATTTTATTGTACGTTATAGCCAGTTAAGAGACTTTATGATCACCTAAACAGCCTCACTGTTTTCAGATCAGGGTTCTGGGTTCTGTGTGACGGGGAAGATCGAGGCTGGCTTCATTCAGACGGGAGATAAAGTTCTGGCCATGCCTCCTAATGAGACCTGCACAGTTAAAGGTAAATGCACAGCAGCTTTCTCAACTTAGAGCTGGGGTAGGCAGGTTCGGTCCTGGAGAGCCACAGTCCTGCAGAGTTCAGCTCCAACCCTGAAATAAATCTCACCTGCCTGTAGTCTTAATAATCCTGAAAACATTGATTAGCTTGTTCAGGTGTGTTTGATTAGGGTTGGAGCTGAACTCTGCAGGACTTTGATTCTCCAGGACGAACTTGCCTGCCCCTGACTTAGAGAGACAGGCATTGCTTTAAGAGGACATGCAATAGTGCCCTCTTCTGGTGTTGTCCTGAAAGACTATGCAAAATATAAATATGACAAATGGAAAAATATGCAATAAAAACTAAAATGCTATATAAAACATTTTTGACAAATCATTGCATAAGTTATCAGTTGATTGATTCAAACAGATAGTTTGAACTGATTCTCAATAATGATTCACACTTTTAACTCTTCGGTTACTGACTTTTTTATTTGTCCTACTGAGACGACTTTGCAAAACTAGTATAATGACATCAAAAAGTGTATTATTAATATTGTTGCAGTAGATATTGCATAAAGTTGCTTTGCCAGAAAAAACTGTTTAATTTACATCATGAATATTGTGAAAATAAAAATGTTTTGGGTCAGTAATTTTAATACTGCTTTGCCATCACAGGAATAAACCACATTATATATACTGCTAAAATAAAAAACAATGATTTTAAATTGTAACAACAAAAATCAGATTTTTACTGTTTTTAATGAAGCCTAGGTGACTTCTTTCGAAGATTTTACCAGTCTTAGACTTTTGAATGGTAGTGTATCGCCCAGCCCTGATTGGCATAGATTATGGCAATTATTTTTATTTATTTCATTAATCAACATCTGTCTCTCTCTAGGGATCACTCTCCATGATGAAGCTTTAGACTGGGCAGCTGCTGGTGATCATGTCAGTCTAACTGTAACTGGCATGGACATCATCAAAATAAAGTCAGTGTGCAAACAAACACCAGTGTGGAAAAACTCTGGGCACTGTTGACTCTGTAATCATGTATGATGCTTTCTCTTTCTAGTGTTGGATGTATATTCTGTGATCCCAAAGAGCCCATCAGAGCCTGTACAAGGTTCAGAGCAAGAATTCTTCTCTTTAATATGGAAGTTCCCGTCACGCAAGGCTTCCCCGTAAGAAAGTGCCTCCTCTGTTTAGACCTATTTATTTCTTTATGAGGAATGTGTAACTGCCTTTGTTAACATTTACTTGTTTTTTGTGTGTTTGTCAGGTACTGTTACATTATCAGACCGTAAGCGAGCCGGCAGCTATTAGGAAGTTGGTCAGTGTATTGCACAAAAGCAGTGGAGAAGTTCTCAAGAAGAAACCAAAGTGAGTGGATGAACGATATGGAGTCATGTTTGTGGACATGATCATTTATTATCATTTTATTCAGCCTCATATTGTTCCAAACTTCCATAGATACATTTCTTTCTTTAGTGGCCCAGTGAACTATGAAAAGTGACACAGTGACCATCATGAAAAAAAAAAAACATTTCCACACGAACGCATATGACAGTTTTTTGATGACAAACATTAAAGTGCCCCTATTATGGCTAATGAAAGGTTCATATTTTGGTTTTGTGAATCCCCAACAACATGCAATGCATGCAAGGTCAAAAACGCTTTCATTTTCTTATCATATGCATTTATTTTTACCTTATTTGCGTAATGACTCTCAAACGATTTGTTCAATGATTAATTTTTCCAACCCCTCCTTTGTGTGGTGCTAATTCTGCGGTGATTGGTCGATTTAATGAGCTTTTAAGGCTTCAAAAGCAGCACCTAGTGGCAAAGAATGAATTAGCATTTTCATTTAGACTAATGCGAAAATCATGTTTTTCCAGGTCTGTAAACATGAAACGGCTTGGGATTCACTTTAAAAATGACTAATTTCAATTATTCACATTTGATTCTTTCTTTTTAAGAGAAAATAACACATTACACTTTCAGATTTAATGCTTTGCAGGATTTTTTCATTCACTTTCTCATTTTCAAAAATCCATAATAGGGGCACTGTATGATGTTGTATGATGAACTTAAAGATTGTTTGCTGATTGTCCTCTCCTCTCAGAAATTAGATTTGAGAGCTAATAAACTTTTCAAATAAATTAAAAATAAAGCTATTAAAAACAATCAATAAAGCTAAGGTAAAATAAAATGTAAATATTAGGTAAAACAATTGAATTGAAAAACCTTCCTGGTAACACTTTACAATAAGGTGTCATTTATTAACATTAGTTAATATATTAGCTAACATGAACAAGCAATGAACAATACATTTATTGCAGTATTTATTCATATTTGTTAAAATTAGTTAGTAAAAATACAATAATTCTTTGTTAGTTCATGTTAGCTCACAGTACATGTTAACAAACACAACTTGGGCATTAACTAAGTTTATTAAATGATGTGGAAGTGTTGTTTATTCTTAGTTCATGTTAACTAATGTTGTTAACTAATGGTAACTAATGAACCTTATTGTAAAGTGTTACCACTTTCCTTAACAAAAATGTTTGTGGAAGAACTTATTATTAATAAATGAAATAGCTAAATGAAATAACTAAAGCAGAAATAAAAATGAAGTGGAGCTAAATAAAAATGTTTTAATATTTATGTAAAATGTTTTTTAAAAATATAAAAATGTCAAAAGATCATAAAATTGCTATCACTTAAACTAAAATAACTATGAAAAAAGCTCAATAGTTAATAGGCACTAAAATATAATTCATTAAATAATTTTAGTATGAATAAAAAATAACCTAAAATAAAAAACATTTCCATTTTTTAAAGTTTTTAATTGCTATTGCCACTTTCTCATATCACCTTTGGGTGAATTGTTTCTTTAATGATTTTGTTTTTGCAGAAGAATCATTGTCAGCTTGTTGTTGATGGTGTATGAATGTTGTGCAGGTGTTTGAGTAAAGGACAGAATGCTGTGGTGGAGATTCAAACACAGAGGCCTGTGGCTCTGGAGCTCTATAAAGACTATAAAGAACTGGGGCGGTTCATGCTGAGATATGTGGGCTCGACCATTGCTGCTGGAGTTGTCACAGAGGTAAAAGCCAGTACATATCCACATTTTCTCACGAAACCCATTGCGTTTTTGTAGGAATCAGTGTTTTTTGATATTGCATCATGAGAATGCGATGCTTGTTAATACTGCTAATGTTTATACTGTCCTAGATCAAAGAATAAGAACCAGTTGGAACTGGATCCTCCGGGGGGGGGGAAACCTCTGGACAGAAGTGCAATTTCCCCTCAGAACTACAGTAATGCAAACATAAAGTGAATACACACAGATGCCCACAAGGCAACATCTAGCCACAGTTCACATTTCACCTTGTTAAAGGCTCTAGAATGAGAGAGTGTGTGTGTTAGAGAGAGTCTGCAATTTTTACTGCCCCTCAACTTGCAGTATACAATTGATCCATGTAATAATTCATCCAAAATTTCATCTTAAACCCTTCTGAAACAAACAAACACACAGAGTACGTTCAGCTGTAATTGTAATTTGGTTAGCATCCATTTTCATTGATTGCATTATAGACTAAACTCATTGTTTTATTATTTTATTTAGATTGTTGTAAAGTGCATCATTTTTGACCATTAAATGGCAGCACATAATTTTTGATTTGGACATTAAGTTTAGGTTCAAATGCAAGACTTTTAAGGTTAATCAAATCTGTAAACGATGTGTACATTGGTAAAAGGGAAAATATATAAACCAACACAGCTGGCTGCTCTCATCTCCTTCATCAGTTTCTCATGTGAGCGGGACAGTGTGAATAAAACCTGCCCTTCCCTTGCTGCTACTGAGTGTTTTCCTAATCATTAATGAGAAAACAAAAGGATCGAGAACCAGTGGGCAAATGGATATTCTGTGGAGAAACTCATCCACATGTCTATAATCTAATAGTAATCACTTTAAGGACCTAACGGACATGACTCTTACTCATCTGCTTTTGACTTGATTATTAAGGGTTTTTAATTTAAAGAACATTTTGTTTGGGTGTATCGAAGCTGAAGTTGTTCAATTGGGGAAAAGCTTCTTCATCAGAAAAATAAAAAAATCACTGCGGGAAAACATGAGTGTGTGTATTGTTGGGCCAGTAGTATTTATTCAGTCTTTATTGGAAAGTGTTTGTTGGTTTTATCATGGCAGCCTGTTTCCACCACATAATTAGGTGTTGGAAAAAGGGCTTTATATTTTAAGACTCTGCTCAACAGTTGCAAAAGCATTGATCATTGTCCAGACAGGGACGTTTTTCCTGTTTTCATCCTTACAATTTTTCTGAGTTCTTGATTCGGTTTTTACCACTTTTTGGCCTTATGCTGAATGACATGAATCCCAGTGCATTGATGTTTTGTGAACATACTTTACTATTGCAGTATAACGTGAGTTATGCAAATCATGTAATTTTCCACTTATTCCAGAAAGTGCTCTCACTGACAGATCCTCATTATATGTGCTCACACGCTGACAGATGTTGCTAATAAGTTGTTTTCTTGCGTGAGAATGTGCTGCTGTAATTTTCCACTTCACGGCCGGATAATCAAAAGATTTCATAAATGCAGCTTGTTCAGAATAGATAACGACTCTAAGATGATGACACATCGATTCAGTGAAGCTTAGTTTAATCAATTCGTCTCTGCCTCTTGGTTGTAGAGAAATATGCTGAAAAATTAATAGTATATTTCCACTGGTAGGCACGAAGAAAATATTCTGAAATTGAAGATAAATATACTGCTCAGACCTTGTCCACCACACAAGATAGTAATGAGCATAATTACCATCAAAAGTGAAAAATGGGGGATTTGATCTTTTAGTTTTACAGCACTGGGGTGGCTAAAGTGGTTCAATCAGCGTAACAAATGACTTCTTCTGGACTAAGCATTGGGATATTAAGTGTATGTGCTGTGTGCTGCAGAATTAGGCCAATTACAAGTTCAGTAATCACAGTCTCAAGAGATTCTGACATCAGCTCTGCATTAAAAGCATCAAAGAGTTCTCTGAATTACCCACAAGGAACACTTTTGACAATATCAACTCTTTAAGGCTGTCTTTCTCTAATTTCAGCTCGTTGTTCTTTTTGATCCTCTTTTTAAAACATCCAATATAATTGTCTAACGATCATTTCTTTCCCTTAATTATCTGTATCACTGCATACAATGGCGTTTTGACAGAGTTGTCTTTTTGTGCTTGTTAATTCTCTTTCTAGATGTTATTTTTCTTTTTCTTGAGGAATGAAATTTTAGCATCCACCCACTTTTTCTCTGGGGCTGGTCTTTTGATTTGGAATGAGCAAAGTCTCTCACTCTCTGCTCTTCTCCATAAAACTTTCATGTTTTCCTCTTATGCTGCTTCATGAAACATTAAAGTTTCATGATTTTATATATAAAATTATAAAATCTTTCTAATTAAGCTTCTCGGTGACGCATGTATAAAGCAGTAATGTATATACAACAGTGTTTTTTTTGTTGTTGTTTTTTCCCTCCATATTCTGATTCTGACACTTTTATTATTTGCTTTCAATCTCTTGACAATATTCTGGAGGCTTTTTCTAAGTTCCCTTTTCTGAATTGGTGTATTATCTCGCTTTAAACTTCAAATTGACAAATATGCCTCAAGAGACTCTTTTATAGGTCTCTCAGTGAAAAGGAGTTATCTCATGAAATTCAGATTGAGGCCGTGTTGCATTGAGAACCTGAGTCAGATAGTGAGTGTGAAATTAAGTGTGATTGGATTTCTGCCAGCAGTACCATCTTCTACAAAGTAAAACGATGGCAGGCATCCACCAGCCATCTTGGTTTAAGTGTAGCCTGTCTCTCTTCGAAGAGATTTAAGATCTCTTAAAGCATTTCTCACATGCCCGCAGTTTTCAAACTATTTACTTTAAACGTTTAAATCAGTAAATGTCTATCTTTCTATCTAAATTGCTATCTTTTTAATGATATAAAATGCACATTTCGTATGTTTCTCTTATCGCTTCAGATGTTTGTTCTATTTGAACGTATGCGCCCTGCGAAGTGGACATCACCGGATATTCATCATGATTCCAGTTTGAAGCGAACGTTCCATTCAAAGTGCTTTTAAGTGTACGAGACATCATTTCAATATAGGCTATTCATTTATTTACAACGCAAATCCATGAATGAATTCTCAGAAGTGAAGTAAACTTTAACGGATTTCTCCTGCTCATGGAGTAGGGAGCAATGAGCACTGTGTAGGGATCATGTCTGTCGGAACACAGTTCATCCACGGAGCTCTTTTCTAACTAGTTTATTATCAGAATCAGGTGCGTTAACAAAGAGACATACAAAATATGCAGAGCGGTGGGGCTCGAGGACTGGGATTGAGAACCGCTGAGCTACAGTTTTTTGAACAACGTTGCCGGTGTTAACACCTATCCTCAAAAGAGTTCATTTTCACCCATATGAAAAAATACGAAAGTATTTTATAGTAAATAAATACTAGTGTTTTTGAACCATACTATAGTAAAGTACTTGAATTAATTTGTTGTGGTAATTCTGTAGTTGCTGTGGGAATATAACAGCTATAGTAATATATAGTACCCAATACTGTAATGCAGGTTTTATACAACTATAGGGTATACGGTACACTACAATTTACTGTAGTAAGAACTAAAGTATACTAGAGTATTTATAAAAATACAAAGTATTTTTAATACTATAATATGTATGGTATAATACACTTTACTATAGTAGACTATGGTTCAACAAGCAAAGTAGGTAAGGTTAGATTATCTTTGCAGCTTTCTTGTGACTGATCCTCCACATCCCGGGTTATTTCAGGCCTGAAGTACTGCAACACAGTCCTAGTGTAACCTCTTAAAACTGTGACACATCTATCAGCCTCCTCCACACCTGTATATATTATGCTTTTCATTTCCTTCCAGAGCGTGCTTCCTCAAAACGTGTTCCCCAAATACTTCATCAGCATTGAGTGCTATTTCTATGCACACTACAGGATAAAAGCACCCACTCCATTTTCCCAAATGAGCATTTCAGTATATTAAAACACATTTGTCTCTAAATAATAATTTTAAATGTGTTGAGGCTAAGGTTTGGTTTATATAGTTTTGTATTGAGTCTAGTAAAATGTATTGTAAGTAAAGTCATCAATAGCAGTGTTTAATTTTCAACTCAAAACAATTATCTTTTCACAGAAATGTGGATATCTCAAAACCTCCTGCAAGTTAAGGGCTTTAATGTCCAACTCGTGCTCTAATTAATGAGTGTCATATCTGCTGGAGGGAGCCATTTAGTTTACTATGCAACCTCTCATTTACTTGAGTAAACAGATTGCAAAAGAGTCCGGTGAAAGCTCATATGTAACAGTGTGCTGACTGGTGCGCAAACATTTCAGGTTTTTCTTTTGTATGCAAAACTCAGTCAGTTTTCTACAATGTCAAAAGACAAATACCTAGTGCTGGAAAATTACATTGGTGGGAAGTTTGTCCCGTGTTCCAAGCTAATAGACTCTTTCAACCCATCGACTGGAGAGGTTTATTGCAAAGTTCCAGACAGTGGACCTGAGGAGGTAAGACTTTTCTTCATCTCTTATTATTCTCAATTTCTTTCTTAATATTTGAAGATGTCAGTTGTGCATGATCAATTATGTCCTGTGTCACTATAGATAGTCTTGGTACATTTATCTGAATGCAGATTTCACTAGTGGAACATTTTCACTTGTTTCTAGCCAAAAAAGAAGAAAAGAATCATTGTAGTCTCACTTTTAATAATATTTAACTAGTCACAAGATTATTTGGCTGAAGACACAAATTCCAAGGAAAGCTAGAGTAATGATACTTACTGAGTGAGGGTAACGTACCTTTGCTCTCATATACTTCTCACAGTAAACACTGGTCATAATCATGTGGGAGACGCTCAAGGTTCAGTGTTTAATTAGTAACTATTATAGCTCACACCAGAAGAACTTTTCTGGGTCAGTGGAACAAAAAAGGATTTCGATGCGGCATATACTGTCCATTGCTGTTTTCTGCTATATTATAGATGCACTTAATTTTCAAGCTGCTAAAATATATTTTATTCTTACACCTTTTTATATCAAAATGATGCCATTACATGTCCTAAAATGGGCATATACCTGTACAAAAAGTGACTGTGACATGTATGTTAACCTTTTTTTTACTGCTTGTACTGTAGGTGGATACAGCAGTGAGGGCAGCCAAAGAGGCCTTTCCTGATTGGTCAGCAAAGAGTCCAGCAGAGAGATCCAAAGTACTGAATAAACTAGCAGACCTAATAGAGGCTCGACTGGAAGAGTTTGGCCAGGCTGAGTCTAAAGACCAGGGTACAACACTAGAAACTGCACTGTAATACAGTACCATAAAAAGGACACAAAACAGCTTACACTCAATAATTTCAAAGGACTTACTAGCGCACAATAGACCAAAGGTACACACAAAGGCAAAGTACTTTTCTGGTGGTAATCAGATATGGTGTTTTTCAGTGCCTGATATAATATCTAGAAACCTAAAGGTCCACACATATGAGCATTATTTATTAGAATTTATATAATACGATACTACTATATAATACGATTATATGTCAGTATTACTTTGTACTTTCAGTCCCTGAACGTTTTCATTCACTTTCATTCATTTTGTTTTAGAGGTCTTTCAAAGCATTAAATTGACGCAGTTCCACTTCTCTCTTTTTTCCAGGGAAGACTATAACTTTCGCCCGAAATGTGGACATTCCCCGATCAGCGTACAACTTCCGTTTTTTTGCTTCATCTGTCCTGCATCACACTAATGACTGCAGTCAGATGGATCACATGGGCTGTCTCAACTACACAGTACGCTGTCCTGTAGGAGTAGGTATGTGTCTGTCTACACATACTATACTATTATTCTCATTAGAACATCACTCACTTTCGTATGGTCTATTTTTGCTCAACTTCTCTGTCTATAGCTGGTCTCATAAGCCCATGGAACCTGCCGCTGTACCTCCTGACCTGGAAGATCGCCCCGGCTGTTGCTGCAGGCAATACTGTGGTGGCGAAACCCAGTGAAATGACCTCCGTCACTGCCTGGATGATGTGTCAGCTATTGGAGGAAGCCGGTGAGGGACTTGTTTATCTATGCCAGAAAAAAAAGGAATAGTTCGCTCAAAATGTACTCCCTCTCAGGCCATCCAATATGTTGAGTTTGTTTCTTTATCAGAACAGTTTTGGAGAAACTTCACCAGTTGATCCTTTGCAGTGAATGAGTGCTGTCAGAATGAGAATCTGAACATCTGATAAAAACATCCCAATCAGTGTTGCCAATTTAGCTATTTTGTAGCTAGATTAAGTGACTTACCCACCCATTTTGAGACTCCTTTTATGGACAAATATAACAACTTCTTAGGCAATCTAAGTTCTTATTTTGCCCACGGATCTGCATTAATCTTTATATAGATCAGTGAATTTGGCATTATGACAACCAGTTTTAGCTACTTTCAATGTAAAGCAATTCAACACTGATCAAAATATATTTAAAAAATTGATTTATTTATTACAAACATGCTTTTCATTTCACAAGACATTCATTGATGGACTGGATTACTTGGATTATTGTGATGTTTTTATCAGATGTTTTGACTCTCATTCTTACGGCACCCATTCACTGCAGAAAATTCACTGGTGAGCAAGTGATAAAATGCCACATTTCTCCAAATCTGTTCAAATCAAGAAATAAACTCTTCTACATCTTGGATAGCCTTAGGCCTAGTAGCTTTGTTTTTCTCTTATTACAGAGGTGACACCCAAATTGAGTGAATATTTCTGTATAATCCATGTGTGCTTTTTCTAGGCTTTCCACCTGGAGTGATCAACATAGTTTTTGGTACGGGCCCACGAGCCGGGGATGCTCTGGTGTCCCACCCTGACGTGCCGCTGATCTCATTTACGGGGAGCACAGCTACAGCGAGGCTGATAACAGAGCGCAGTGCACCGTACTATAAGAAGCTTTCACTGGAGCTTGGCGGGAAAAACCCTGCTATTATATTTGCTGATGCTGACATGGAGCAGTGCATCAGCACTACTGTACGATCCAGCTTCTCTAACCAGGTTAGCTCATGCACAACTTAAGCAATCAGGTTGTATTTTCATATAGTGCAGAAATATGCTTTATTACTGAACCCAACCAATCAAAATCCTGCAGGTTTCTTTATTCAAGGCTTTAGCTTTGTGCAGAATTGTATACTGCCATACTGCTAAAATGCGACTAAGTAAAATATAATATATGATAATCTATGTTATTGTTGTTTTATTTATGTACTATTATAGTATATTTTAAATTAGCTTTCATTATTATTTTTCATTTTAGGTTGTTTAGTAATTGTATGTGCTTTTGCCATTTTTTATTTATTTGCCATTATAATTGTATTTTTTAATTCTGTTTAGCTTTAATTTATTTTTTTGTTTTAGTAATTCTTTTTTTTTTTCAGTTAGCTGCTAAGGCAACATTTCAACCAGTTGTTTTTTAGTTGTACATTTTTCATTTGTACTTTTTTTTATGTAAAATTATATTTTATTTTTTGTTTCAATTTAACAGTGCAGATGATAACACAAAATATATTGGGTTAACAATGAAATTCTATTACATTATACTGTCTCAGACCTTTCTTTTTAATGGGATGACACCATGTAGTTCAGTTTTCTACCACAGTGTGGTGCTCTGAACACATAAATTGTTAATGCAGCATTGTACATTCTGTTCTCTCACACTCTTTCCCTGTCTTTCTCTTTTTCTCTCACTTAGGTCTTCACATCACACACAAACAAATCATCTCTGTGCTAATATTTACAGTGTCTGTATATAATTAGTTAACACATTTACTTATTTGCATCTTTTTCTTTTCTCTCTCAGGGAGAGATATGTCTCTGTACCAGCAGAATCTTCGTTGAGCGCAGCATTTACCCAGAATTCCTTGCTCGTTTCGTGGAGGTGGCTCGTCGGTGGAAAACCGGAGTGCCCTCTGACCCCTCCAACGACAATGGAGCGCTCATCAGCAAAGAGCATCTACAGAAGGTCTGATGATAATCACAGATGTGTTTCTTTTGATAAAGCAAGCTGCTTTTTCTATGTTAAGTGTCAGACAATGTGAGATTGAAAGATGAAAGAGATGAAATTACTATGTTTACAAAAAGATAGCAGGCGATTTAAAAGTGTCTAACTCCTACAGGTTAAAGGTTATGTTGCTTTGGCGCTGGAAGAAGGTGCCCAGGTGCATTGTGGGGAGGGTGTGGACAAACTTATCCTTCCACAACAAAATGCGGGCGGCTATTTCATCTTGCCCACTATCATCTCTGGAGTGAAAGACTCCTCCGCATTGATGCAGGAAGAGATTTTTGGTCCTGTAACCTGTGTGACGCCCTTCGATGAGGAGGAGGAAGTCATATCACGGGCCAACGGTGTCCGCTACGGTTTATCCGCCACGGTGTGGTCCCGAGATGTGGGGCGCGTGCACAGGGTTGCTAGGAAACTACAGGCTGGGTTGGTGTGGACCAACTGTTGGCTGGTCAGAGATTTGAACCTCCCGTTCGGTGGCATGAAAAACTCAGGCATTGGCCGAGAGGGGGGAAAAGACTCGTACCACTTCTTCACTGAGGTTAAGTCCATCACCATCAAACACTGACACAAAATGAAGCAGTATATGAGTCACTGTGTGCATTTTAAGGCATATCAGTCTTCAATTTTGTTGCTTAGAAGTTGCTGTTTCATAGCTTAGAAACAGAATGAAGTTGTCAGGTCTGCTTTGTGTAAATATTTTGATTTATCTTATTTAATTAACTTAGTTTTTCTTACAGTTCCTAAAAAAGCAATAAGAAAGATACAAATGAGTGATAATATATAATGAATTAAAATATATAGCTGTTAAATGCAGGGGCAGATCTTAGCTTAGATAATGCGGTTTTGGAGAGATTTTATGGGAAAAAAATCTTATCAAGTGAGTTTTGATTGCAGATTTTGATATCTTTGAGTCGAACTAAAAATACTGTAAAAAATTAATGATTGATGTTTAAATTACATGAATTTAAAATAAAGTTAATTCATGTTTAAAATATATTTTCAAGAAATCCAACAGTTTAAAAAGAATTTAAAATTAACCATTTAAATTGCAATGTTTACAAATATGTTTGTTTAATATATATGGTATTTGGCAAATGAATTAAAAGAAACAATTAGCCAGTGCTTTTTAAAATACAATTTAAAACTTTTAAACGGCATATAACCATTTACAATTTTTGATTCTTTTTATTGTCACATTACATTTTATATGTTAAACAATAAACACTTTAAAAGTATTTTTGAATGAATAAATGCTAATTCACTTTTAATTTTTCAAATGGCATAGTGGAAAAGTGATAAACAGTTTGTAAAACTCTTTGTTAAAACTAATTTTGCTGCCTTGAGACATTTAAAGAGATCTTATTTGGGTTTTATATCCTATCAGAACAACATATGTGTGCAAATATTGCTGTTAGGTTGGCAGACTCTTGTGTGTTAGCTTCCCACAGCTGGGCGCACGGATTAATGTGCTGTTTCCAAGAATTATCAGAGTGTGGGAAGTGACTATCAGACACATACTGTAGCACACATAACTCACACATACACATTTAGGTTCTGCAAAAGCCCACAACTGTTCTGTCTTTAAAATGTTTCACATGAAACAGAACAGCAGCTGAAGTGATGAACAAATGATGTTCAGACCTCTCTGGCCTTTAGGGCAAATCTCTGTATCACAGCATCTTTCAGACACTAACAAACAGAGGCACAGAAAACCAAAATGTGATTTCTAAGCCAGGTAAAAGTCACGTAAGTAAATAAAATCTAAAAATCTTCTTTTAAAAACTTCCAAAGTACATCACTTTCTGTAGATTGCCTCTAAAATGTATTCTTTAAAGTGGCCTGAAAAAGACACAAAAACCAAGAGCAGCCTACATGTCTGCATGGTGCCGGAAAGCACTGATATCGTGCATCTATATTGAAAGGTTTTCTCAGTTAATGAGGGGTGTGTGCACATTTGTGTAAGAAAACTAAAGGAAACTTGTGAATGTGTTCAGTCACGTCTCTGCGTGCTCACACACCATCCGTGCTCAAAGGGCAGAGCCCTCACTGCCAGCTTTTATTTTGACTTGGCCACAGGCAATGCCCTGTACCACCCTGTGTGTGTATGCACACACACACACACACATGCATATCTTGAGGATGCTACTTATAACCGTGAATTTAGGGTCTGATACCTTTTATTATATATTTATTGGCTTTTCAAAACCAGTACAAACTCTTTGAATTTTATTTACAAAATGTATATGTATTACTTTAGAAAATAATTGCTTTTTATTATTTTGATTAATGCAGTTCTACCTGTTCAGAAATCACTGCTGCACCCCAGGTCAAATTTGATAAATAAATAATTTTTAAAAAGTAACAAAATGCAAAGCAATAGCTAAACCTGGAAAAGAGGTACAGTACATACATTTTCATAGCAGTAGTATGTTAGTTAGGTAGTCTTTAAAAAAATAAAAAATAAAACCCAGACATCTATGGCATGTTTCCATTAAATATCTAGATAAACATGTGCGTGTTTAGATGTTCTGTGAACTGAACAGCAGGTCATATCAGGGCAATTTTCCATTGAGGCCCTCGGTGGGTGGAGGACATCTAATGCTCTGATGAATATTGCTGACTTGTGAGAAAAATCTCAAGTGTAATCAGGTTAAATAAACTCTGGGAAACACAAGGAGAAAGCCCTCTCCTTCTCTTTCTGTCTCTCCCCATTCATTAGCTCGTCTCTGGTGTGCGTGACCCAGGAAGAAAATGGTGGAAGATCACGTAGCTTGGAAACTTCCTTCAAAAGGAAAAAAAAAAGTGGAATATGTTTGTGTCTGTACCACCCACCCAATCCACCCTTCTTGACAACAGTGGAGTGGAGAGAGGCGGGAGAGAAAGAGACTGGAGAGAGATTGCCAATGACCTCTGTGAGGAACAGGTGTAGATGTTCTAGAGATGGTGTAGGACTGGAAAAACAGTTCATTTACTATCAAACTCATTTGTGTGTCACAATGACTTCAGATCTCAAAATGTCTGTGATATAGTTGTAACTTAATTTCTCAAAAAATGCACAGCTCTGACTTTAAATTTCACACTTTTACCTTATATCTCAAATATTTGCTACTTTGTCCCATTATTTTTGACTTCCCATGTGTCTTTGTATCTCTCAGTATGACTATTTTAAAAATGATCTTATAGTTACCTTACACATCATAGTGTCATATTTTAAAATGTATTAAAACAAACAAAAAAAATAGCTATTTGTGAGTCTTTTTCCTCACTATGTCTCACAATTGTGACTGTATCTCGTGACTGCATCTTCAGATAACAAAATCACTTCATATCTCACAATTGCAATTTTACGTCAAAACTGTAACTCTGTTTTACAATGTGTCTTCATATCTCAGTTTGATATGGTACTTTATTTCCCATCTTCATATCTCACAATGTTACTGTATTTAAAAAATAATCTCACAATTATCTTACACCTAACAATGTGTCATCTTTTTCTCCTATTTGTGACAATTTCTTATGGTGTGTCTTCATGTCGCAATTGCAATTTAAAATGTCACAATTGTGACTGTCAAAATTGGCTACTTCCCCTAAGTTTGGTTTTTATTTCTCACAGCTGTGATTATATCTCACCATGTGACTATACAGTAGCACTATGTTGGCACTTCTCAAGAAAGCTAACGGTGTGACTTTTTCAAAAATGATCTTCCGGCTGTTTTCTTACAAGTATTATCACTCTGAAACATGCTTCCTTTCAGTATAAATAATTATTGTAGCCACTAAATATTAATGTTTCTATCTCAAAAGCTGTCATCAGACATGACGTTATGGCACATCGAATGGTTGTCCGATGCGGGTTTCCATAGAAAATCATTGTTAAGCACAAGACACTGGCTGTTTAGGCATTGGTGGATGTAGACACTTACTGTCCAGCTTTCTGGAAGCAGTTGGACTAACTGTTATGAAACTCATGACTAGGAATCTGTGCCCACAGCATTCCACAAAAAGCTCTAACTTTCCATTCATAAGCTCTAAATATGTCCCTCACCAGTCTGTTTTCCTTCTTCGATCTTGTTGATGATAACCAGCTGTGACTTGCAGATCAATTTACAACATTTAAATCCATCCCAACAATAATTCATATCACAGTTAGCACAGAAATTGTGAATAAAGTGTGCTGATTTCATGTAGGCCTTCACATGACTGGGGACTTGCATAATTGCATATATGCCGACTAAAGTTTACGCTCTGACACACAATGGAAATGCCAAAAAATATTAGATTTGGGTCAAACAAGTCAAACATTAAAGATGGTGTATTTGACCGTGTTTGTGAATGTATGTGGATTTAGTCTGGGCGAACATGGGCTTTTAAAATGAGGTTTTCCATAATGCGGTGTCAGGGCACGTTGAACTCGCTCTGTGTTCTCGCTCTGTCTTATGGGAGCCGTATAGTTCCCAGTCCTCCTCAACATGACCAACATGTCTTGCAACATGCACTGTGTGGCCAATGCTCAAATGAATCCAAGTGTTGGATCACTTTCTGCTGACTAGTGTTTCACCATTTAACCAGATGGTCTCGCTCCATGGAAACAACATAAACCACACACACAGCAACACAAATGACAAACACACAGACATGTTTGTGCATGATGAAATCATGCTCGGTGTTGTTCTTTTTGCATCTGATAAGAGATGTACAGAATGTGAGAACTGATGATTAATTTATGGGAATGAGATATGGAAAGGAAAAAAGCTAAAAAAAAAGTACAGAAGAAGTTTTATTTGGTCTCATAACAGTCCAGAGGAAATTATTCTGTCTCAGATGATTCTCCTAAAATAAATGAGAAAATTGATGTAGGAAAAATCTATAAATGAGATTAATGATAAATTAATTTTGAAATATGTTACCTTTGGTCACAGGAGAAAATCTAAGAATCTTAAATCTCAATTTGATTTCCATTTAATCTCACTGTTTTCTAGGAGAAACAACTGAATCATTTTTTTCAGACATAATTCTCTTAATAGACATGTTACTGACCCCCATCTGACCCAAACTATGAAAACTTGATCCACAAATGTCCAATTTTGTCATTTAGATTATAGTTTGATTGCGTCCATTACCAAGTGTGTCAGCCAGAAGTGTCCCACGCAATTTGACATTGAGTCATGTGACATAGACGCTTGCACAGGGTTTATCATGCAATTGCATTTCAATTCATCTATCACAGTCCTGCGTCATAGTGAATCAGCCACAGTCTGAAGAGCGAGAAAGAGGCGGTCAGCCTTCATCCTGAATACAATTGATTGATTCTAAACTCACCGGACCACTTACGTACTTGTGACGAATGAATATTTGTCCTGGATGTGTAAACAATACAGGCAATTATGATGAAACGATAATGGCTTGTGTATAATTCCCATTGTTGACAGGGGAAGTCATTGTGGCGATTTAGAGAGTTTTTGACCCTTTAAAGAATCCTCACAGAACAGATTGAACACACATGCAGTTTTTTATGTCTTGCAAATAAATGTTTGTGATGAAATAGAGGCAGACAGCTAGGTCTCTCTCCGAATTGGTGGACAGTGACACACCTCCCTTAACATTCCCGTCACACTCACAGACACACACCCACCCACTGCAAACACTGAGGTGACTGACTGACCTTGTCCTAGATACTGACTGCGTCATTGCTTTTTTTTTTCTCATCTTGGAGGGGAACATGTCCCCATTATTAAAAATAATGATCAATCAATATGGCTTTTCCAGTATTGCTTTTCTAAATCGTTACATTCGATCTTCCCAGTTTTAAATGTTTGGATGCGTTCTCATTGACTCTAATTCTTCAGTGCATTTGAACACAATCAGTTACACATTATCCATCCTAAAGTCTTCTTTAAGTTTGTTACACTTTCAGAAATAAAGGTACAAAAGCTGTCACTGGGGCGGTACCTTTTCAAAAGGGACATGTTTGTACCTAAAGGGTCCATTTTGGTACCTTAAATGTACATATTAGTACTAAAAGTATACATATTTAAACCTAATAAGTATAAAAGACAAAGGTAAACAAATAAGATATCTTTTTTTTAATGTTTTTATTTAAATATAATTTATTTTAAATAGACATTATAATTGAATTCAATATTATCTTTTCAACTTTTGATCCCAGTTTGGTAAAGCCTGTTGTAAATGATTAATTTGCTTCTTGGCTTTTTGGTTTGTTGTTAATTAGATGATTCAATTATAAAAATAGGTTGCTAGAAACTATCATTTGTGTTAATACATTAAAAACTTAATTTATAGTTCAGGAAGTTCATATGCAGGTCTATGTTTTTATTTTATTATACAAAAAATATAAATAAATGAAATGTTATGAAATGAAACACTATAAAATTAATATACTGTAGATGGTAGGGCTTTAGACATTAAATTATACAAATGTTTAAGTTTGAAATATTAAATTCTGGAAAAAATGCTGTTTCGCTCACTATATTCTGTCTGATGTCTAACACAAACATCTGAGGTTTTAAAATGTCGTATAATGTATAAATTTCTTTTACTATAGATTTTTTTTGTCGGCTAATTGGATTCATTTTCAAAATGACTTTAGAGTAATAGCCACAGAACTGCAATAGCATTTATATATATATATATATATATATATATTTAAATAAAAAAGACTTGAAAGCGTTGTGCTTACTTTGGCAGCACATGTACCAATATTTAATCTGCACCGAGAAGATTAGTATGGACAAGACAGCACACAAATCCATGAATACAGAACATATGAATCAGTTGTTTTGTAGCTAGATGTGATGTGATTTAGGCTGAAGACACAAAGGTTGAAGATTCAATCTTCAGAATATCGGAACAAACCAAAAATCGCACATTATCTCTTTTTTGGACTTACTGATTGATTGAAGGCATGTTAATTTTGCAGATGTGTCAGATAAAGGACCGTACGAGAGACAGATGTCTTGACTCCACTGCTGGAAGGGAGTGTTTAGGTGTGCCGTTCGTAAGACACAAGGGAGACGTCTTGACGCAGAAGACTACAACTGTGTTTCCCCTGTGCGTGTGCTTAGATACTTTGTGTTACTGTCTCTTTCAGTCTTTTATACTCCTTCCGCCACAGACAGGCGTCTCTGTCAACCATTCAGGGAGTGTATCAAGAGTGTGTGAGTCCATATGTCTGTGTTATTACTGTATTCAATGAGCATCCAGCAGCTGATTTCCTGCCTTGAACAAAGCGTGTAGAGAAAGCAGCATTTCCTTGGATTTTTCTCGGTTCACATTGTCCATTCGACACATACAGTACACAAGAGAGCAGGTAAATGAATATGACGCAGACACACTACAGGGAGGATTTCAAAAGCGTACTCAAACGCCACAGACAAAAAGACAGAGAAAATTCACTTTTAGAGTTTGTTTGCTGAAACATCATAGCCAATTAGACTGAATTTTAAAAGAAAAATGGTTTGATGTCTTATCATGAAAAAAGACAAATTTACGCCATAGCTCCCTCCACCCTGAGAGAGAAAGAAAGAAACTCAATAAATACTAAGCTAACTGACACAAAGGAAGATATTTTGAAAAAAGTTTGTAACCGGGCTGTTTTGGGTCACCATTAACTTCCATAGTAGGAAAAAAATAATATGAAGTCAGTGGTGACCCAAAATAGCCTGGTTACAAACTTTTTCAAAATATCTTCCTTTGTGTTCGGCAGAACAAAGAAATTCATGCAGGTTTGGAACTACTTAATAAGGGTGAATAAATGATTTTTGGGTGAACTTTCCTTTAAATTTTGAAACGTGTTAATTAACAATGTACCATTGATTTAGATTTAATCAAGTTATGTCATAACAACTTTTAACAGTACTGTAGCTTTGCAGGTATGGTTCTTAAAGCATATTGGAGTCGTCTTCACAGTTCTTCTAAATTCTAAAACCTAAATTAAAATCTGATTTTTTTTGTTGGTGAAAATATATTGGCCAAAGACTTTGTACAGTACTGTACATTATATATCTTTGCTACTATTTTTAAATTACATTGACAAATTATTAAAACGTGAGTGACTTGGCATTTTAAAACGAATTCAGTTGAATTGTGTAAAACAATTACATTTTAATCATTTATGCAAGGAAGGGCTACCTGAATCTAATTAACTTTAAATGTGACCCTGGACCATAAAACCAGTAATAACTGTCATTTTGTAATTTACTGAATAATGAATAAATACTCTTGGATAGGATAATGTTTGGCCAAGATACAACTATTTGAATATGTGGAATCTGAGGGTGACAATCACCTTTAGCATTGTCCAAATAAAGTTCTTAGCAATGCATATTATTAATCAAAAATTAAGTTTTAATATATTTATGGTAGAAAATGTACAAAATGTAAATTTACATTTGTCAATAATTTTGACCCATACAATGTATTTTTGGCTATCGCTTTAAATATACCCCAGCCACACGGTTTTGTGGTCCAGGGTCACAAATGTCTAAAATGTTTGGTTAAGATTCCTTTTAAGGCAGTATTTTGCATGCTTAAGGCCAACTAATTAAATCTTACAGCAAAGACAAAGAAGGATTGCGCCTGGAACCCTTTCTCCGGAAACTGCTGAGGGTACAGAGCTTACCCATCCCCAGCACGCTGGTCATAGCCAAAGTGTGTGCGTATGCCATGGAAAAAAAAAACCAAAACAGGTTGTGCTTTTGTTTTTTGTTTCCTCAGTAAATGGAGGTGGTTCAACAAAAGACACTCTGTTCCACCCTAGTCAGCTGACCCATGAGTGGGCATCTCAGAGGGCCTTCTACAGGCAAACGTCAATTTACACTGGCACAAGCTTCCTAAAGTCTCAAGTGCCACCCAACGACACCCATCCGATGATTGCTTTGCAAGGCTGTGATGGCTTTATTCTTTATACTGTAAATGCGGTCTATATATTAGGCTTTCTTGTTGTCCAGCAGGCCAACAGCATGACACAGCAAATTTTACTGTTGTTTTGAACCACCTTTCTCCCCCTCTAAAATTCTTCATTGATCCTCTACTAATCATTGATTCTCTTCTTATCTTTGTGTTGATTTCCAGTGTTTGGGAGTATCGTGAATGCTGTGCGTCACAGGAACACACCGACACATCGTCTCCATCCAGACGTTGTTTTGGTTTCTGTGGTATGTTACACCGTCACGTGAGCAAATGCACATACTTACCTCTACACACACTTTGTGTTGATGTGTGAAAAGCACATGTTTAGGATAGGTTATTAGAGGTTATAGGTAACCAATCACATATCTTTGGGCAGAGAAAGAGAGTGGTTAGAAAAAAAATAGATTTCTGCAGGTTGCTTTGTTTGCTAATAAGGTCATTATACAGTTGGAAAAACATATTTCACCCCAACATCAAAACAAGAATGTGAAATTTTGTCTTGGATGCAGAAAGCAATGCATATTTTAAGATGTTTTTTTGCACTGTGACACTACCGTTCCCCCAAATTGTCCTTACTGTGCATTAAATATA
>JAUMHE010000080.1:13201042-13215081 GCA_032359235.1 Enteromius mattozi | reverse complement strand
GGCTGTTGTCAGACTCCTTGTGCAGACAATAATCTCACTGCATTATTACAATTAATGACAAAAATAATGTTTGCAAACATAAACTGATATTTCCAACTGACACGCTACAGCAAAAGATAGAAATAACCCACTTAAAACTGTTTTTTGTTGCTGAAAATACTAGTGGCCTAAGACTTTTGCACAGTACTGTATATTTCAGAGATGTGGTGTTTTTCAGCAGATCAAATTGAATTCAGTTATTTCTTAAAGTACCAAGGACACACATTTATACAGCTGCTGTTAAAAATCGGGCTCAGAATTGAGGAAGTTCATTGCTCAGGGCGATTTTTAGTAATGTGCTTTTTGGTCTTAATGGTGGCCACCAGAATGACATTTTATTCCATTATGCAGCTTTATTAAGCATGAAAATGCCAAACATAAAAATGCTGCTGTTATTTACTCACCCTAATGCTTTTCTGAAAAAGAGTTCAGAGTCAACACAGGCTGTCAGATTGCAAAAAAGCACTATAAAAGAGGTCCATATAACTTAGTCCTTATATTCTAATTCTTCTGAAGCCATATGACAGTTTGGCACCGTAAACGTACCCCAAATTAAAGTCTGTATTTTTGGATATATTCAGCTCTCAAATCAAATATAGCTTTGATGATGCAGGTTTGGTGAAATGATGAATCAATAATGTTTGATGTTATTGATGTATTTGACAGCTCATGGCCGTTTTATTGAAAAAATAACTTGAAGATTCTTTAAATATTTTCTTTTATGTTTTTGCCAGATGAAGAGCAGCTTTAATACATCAAACCCTTACTAGAATGTGAATGTAGAAACCGAAACTTCTGCACAAAAGTTGCCTGTTTCACTCTGTCCCGTGAGAGGCGGATGCTGTTGCTGGGATATTGTTGCCTGGATACCATTGTTTCCATGTGTGGCCTGTATCATTCTGTGGTCAGATGAGACCCTTACAATTGTGTGACGTCAAGTTCCAGCCAATCGGCACGCAGGATGAGCTGAGGGGTGCTTATGCAAGTAGTAAGAGCACACAGCGCGCATAACAATGATCTTAGCACACATACAGTCTGAATACTGAGCAGCCGACACACACAACTGTGCTGCACTGATTTCAAAACGTTTCCAGCTTTAACAAAAGAATGAAATTAACTAATTAGTTTTCATTCATACAAACCTAGACTTCTAATTATGTTTGTGTGTGTGTGTGGTTGAGATAGAAATTCACTCACATCTTCATTAGCACACGAATAACTATTTCAGCCTTTAACACACTTCAGTCACTCATCAAAAACAAACAACTCACAAGCTCAATGCACTGCTGACTTGACACTACAGATTAAGTCCTGTCCTAATGAAGCTCTGTGTAGCCTGAAGCTGGAACTCCGGATATCGAGGGAGTCAAGGGTACTAGATCTTCACTGATGCTTCAGGAAATTTGTGAGTCATCCTGTTGGACCTCTACAGCAGCTGGCATACTTGTCTGATGAACACAGTGATAAAGCCAGATGATTTTGGTGAGGTCCATAACCCACGTTTGGTGCACATGCTGTAAATTATTCCACAAATAATTGTGCATCTGCGCTTTTAAAAGTTTATCAGAAACAAATACTTCTATTCAGCAAGGATGCATTAGCTTGATTAGAAGTTTTCTTTTGAACTTTATAGTCATCAAATAATCTTGAAAATGTCTCCACATCACTGCATTGATAATAATAATATATGTTTCTTGAGCACTAATCAGCATATTAGAATTATTTCTGATGGATCATGTGTAACTGGAGACTGGAGTAACGATGCTAAAAGTTCAGTTGTGCCATCACAGGAATAAGTTCTATTTTACATTATATTACAATAGAAAACTGTTATTTTAAATAGTAATTAATTTCAAATTATTACTGTTTTATTGTATTTTTGATCAAATGAATCAGCCTCAGTGAGCAGTAAAAAACATTTAAAAAATCTAACCAACCTCAACCTTTTCAGCTGTAATGTTATTAAAGACATTATTAAAAACAAATTGTTTTCAACAAGATTTCATCTTAATAATTTTCTAAAATTTTCAGTTTAAGAACTAATGTTGCTGGCACACTGTTCCTGCCAACAAAAAAAAGATAAATATTTATTCTTTTCACCATTTTGCTGAATTGCGAGCCAAAATCTGATGAAGAGCATATGGCTTGAAACATCGGTTTAATGAGGAAATGAATAAATATTTTTGAAAGCCACAGGATGTTTTGATTTTGCCTTATATTTTTTGTTGCGTACCTGTATTAGTCATGTTTGGATGTGCATGCTTCACTGCATTTCCATAGTTTCAGAATTACTCAGTTGTGCGCATTCAAAACATACTGTACACAATCTTTACACACATCCATTCAAACACACATTCAGTTCAGGTAACCTCATACCTTTGTAATAAAAATAAGGATGTAAGATCGGAAATAGAGTAGAAGTCTGAGTCTGTGTGTGTTGAAGGTCATTTTGAAGGGCAGTGGAATGTTATCAGCTCTGGTTTTAATGCCAGGAAGACTTTTTTTTGAGTTATGTAACATTGTACAATGGCATTCCACACACTGGACAATAAATGACCACTAAGCCTCTAGGAAACAATGCAGGGTGTGTGTGTGTGTGTGTGTGTGTGTGTGTATGCATGTGTGATATCCTCTGCATTTTTAACCCGATGCCACAAAACTGCAGCAGAGAAGTGAAACTAGGTTAAGATCCCACTTCAGGCTGTCTGTAAAATCAACAGATCTGACAGGTTTCAAGGAACTGTGAGAACGCTTGCCTGCGTATGTCTGTGTGAGGAAGCAGGAGAGTTGTTGAGAAGATGCGCTCTTCTGTCATTTTTTGGGTCATTAACACCCCCTCTATCTTAACTCTCCTCAGTATTGTACAGTTTAGTATTTCGGACAATGCCGCGGTAAATTGGGGTGACTTTGGACCAATCAGCCGTGAGAGTGAGGTGTGCTTCACTCTTTTTTTTCAACAGTGAGAATCCAGGCCGAGTCCTCTGGGATCCCTCTGCTCATATCCAATTCACTTTAACACAAGCCGTCCTTTCTGCTCTCTCTCAAATGTATTGTTTTCATCTCTCTGACTCATCTCTCTCTCTATTTTTCTCTTTTCCTTTTTATCGTGGTTAAATATTCTCTTTGTATGGTCTTGTCTGGGTTGTAAGCGACTCCTTGTCATTAGTTTGAAGTCAGTGGAGGCATTTCCACAAATGAGCGGTGAAACGCTGTCCAACTAAAATCCTCTTACAGTCAGCTGCTGTTATCTAGTATACAAGAGTTCACTGCATACAGAGAACACTCAATATCATACTGCAATGTTTTCAAGTAGATTTAACAGGATAAATGTATCTGAGAAGCAGAACTGCATGAGATATTAAGAAAATAGTTCACCATAAAATGTCCAAGCTTCTTTTTCTCCGTGTACTAAAATTGGATGGGAACCAGGGAACTATTCACTCATGTTGTTTTTCCTTATTTTAAGCATGAATCTCCTTAAATATAGTTAATAGTATCAATGTAAACATGTTTAATCTATTAGGCTTATACCATTTCCATTATACAACCGTTAAAAGCTGCATCGACCAATCAGCATCTTGAAATGAAATTATCTATGTAATAATCTATATCTATTTTTAAATTAAACAACTGAAATGAACAATTTTTAAAAGTAAAAAAAAGAATGTGTAATAATTAGCGCTGTCAAACAATTAATCGCATCCAAAATAAACGTTTTTGTTTACATAATATGTATATACCGTGTATTTATTATGTTTAAATACATAACAAATGCATGCATGTATATTTAAGAAAAGTGTTATGTTTATATATTAAATATATTTATATATAATATAAAATATAAGAATATAAATGTAAATATTTTTTAAATATATACATGCATGTGTATTTATATATACATTAATCGTGATTAATCGTTTGATAGCACTAATAACAATTTATAAAATAGAAGGTTTAATAAATCGTGAGATAAGATCGAAAGAAGAACTATAATTCTACTGATTTTACGTGAGCCTGTAAATGAAGTTTGCTTAGATGACTGTTGAGAACAAGAACAAAACAGTTGTGCAACCATGGAAAATCCTCAATGCAGTTATGTATTTGCTTAAAGACATTAGAGCTATACTGTGACAAGTGCTTAATATAGACTACCAGAATAATGGGATTCTCCTCACTCTATCCCTGCTGCTTAAAATCATTCATAGTCTCCCCCACCCCCTTATTTTTGTATTATCTCTCTCATTTTGTGCCTTGGCCTTTTCAGAAATGCAGAGCAAGTTTATGGACTTATAGAAATACACACATGCCCTGAGTGCCGTGTGTGTGTGCGTGGGAGAGAGAGGGTCTGTGCAGCGGCATATGTCTATGGCTTAACCTCATGTCATGTTTGACACAGTCGCTTTCACGGTCTTAAGCATGAAATGCACTCAAACACATGCCTTGCATCCAGTCTGTTGTTGTGTCAGTCAGGGCATAATCAATCTGTCCCTCAATCATTCTCTCTATGTGCAGGGAATGTGAAAGACCATCAGATATACAATCCTCCTGATGCTCACCAAGATAAAACAGCTGTTCTACACACATTATGTTATTTAAGCCAGTCCAACAGATAACATTCCGTTACAAAAATAGGTTTTAATGTGAGTGTAAATATTAATTGATGGGGTTGTAAATATATGATTGAGGGGAGCATACAAAGAATATTCAGTTTTCCCAATAAGTGTTTGAACACGCTTACAAAATTCCTAAATGTCATTCTGTTAGATAACAACTTATCAAATCAATTGATATGTGTAAACAAATGATGTTTGACCTTTTCGGAAATAGCTACTTCTTCAAAGACTGTCAATGTAGCATGATATGCTAAAACTATGTTTTTTTTCTTTGCATAGTCCTCTTTTACATATGATGCATTAGAAAAGTCAGATTAATTTCAAAAGACAGTTCTCTCAGTCCTCTCCATATCTGATTAATTCTAGTAAATTGGTTTGTTTTGACAGCGCTCTCGTGTATCTTTAGAAAGTGAACTGATTCACATGGTCTTCTCTTATGTAGTGTAGAAGTCTAATTCATGTTAGTGAATCAGTTTGTCCTAAATGGTATTTTCTCCATATGTAGCGATGGAAAGTCAGCGATGGAAAGAGTTCATAAAAGAAAAAAAATCATTGTTTTCATAAATTTTGGGTACTTTTTATTTAGTAGAACTTGCCTCTGAGTTTGATACTTGAACTCAATCACTGGATAGTTTTTTTTAATATATATACAGTACTGTGCAAAAGTCTTAGGCCACTAGTATTTTCAGCAACAAAAAACGGTTTTATGTCAGTTATTTCTATCTTTTGCGGTAGTGTGTCAGGTGGAAATATCGGTTTACATTTCCAAACATTATTTTTGTCATTAATTGTAATAATGCAGTGAGATTATTGTCTGCACAAGGAGCCAGTGCTCCACACAGAGATCTGATCTGATCATCATCCAGTCTGTCTGGAATGACATGAAGTAACAGAACAAACTGAGACAGACTAAATCCAGCAGAACTGTGGCAACGTCTCCAAGATGAAGAAAAAAACAACCTGGAAAGCTACCTGAAAAACTCTGGGCAAGTGTACCTCGGAACAGAAGCTGTTTTACCAGAAGCTGTAATACCAAAAATTTATTTGATTTAGTTAATATAAGTTAATTGATAAATTAAATCTATTTGTGGCATTATTTCTGAAAGCATCCTCATTTTACAGCATGTTTACACGAGTGTCTAAAACTTTGAACAGTACTGTAGCTTTCCAGGTATTTCCAACTGACACGCTACCGCAAAAGATAGAAATAACCGACTTAAAACCATTTTTTGTTGCTGAAAATACTAGTGGCCTAAGACTTTTGCACAGTACTGTATATATATATATATATATATATATCTGTAAAAAATATATTGCCCTTTTAAATAAAAAAACTTGTAACACTATAGTTAGTATTTTGGTTTGTAGCTTGTTTGACTAGTTTTGATATTTTGTTATATTTTGTTATCTATCTAATTTTGTTATCTTTTATCTAATATAAATCTTAGAATGTAATAAAAAAAATAAAAATAAATTCTAGCCATTGTAAATGGTCAAACAGGGAAATTTAGAGGTCAAGCCAAGTCTCACATCCTTGTCATTTTTTGAACAGCAACTCAAACCTTTTCATCTTTACCACCCTTAAAGATTATACGAGCATAAAATGTGTACATGTGTGTGTGCATATGTGAGAGCCAGTGCTTCCACACACACCTCTAATGCACAGACACGGCACACACAAACACACACACACTCCTTTCGCGAATGCCCCTGCCGAAGCATCCCGATACGTCTCTGCTCTTTTCACTCACTCCCACACTCGTCTCGTTCTTGCTACAGAAGTCTGAGAAACACTAAATCCTGGGAGATTCAGAATCTTAATGACTCATCATGTTTGAAAATCTGACACGCTGACACATACTGGCTAAAGATGTCACGACATCGGTTTTATCTCGCTAGGCCGCATTCTTTAAGAAGTACCAATGCTTGTGTATAAATAAACTGTGAATATTGTGGTGCGGAGATTACATTTCTAATTTACCTTCCTGTCAGCGGCCTTGAATATCAGCCATTGCAGTCATTTTTTATCCTACATTCACACACACACATACACACTTCGTACCAAGATGAGCCAATGCATCAGTCACAGCTACTCCTCCCACTCCACCTGTCAGCCCTCCATCCCTGCCATCCCTGCCATCTCTCCATCTCTGTTTCTTTCAGTCTGAGTGCTATATTAGCATACGCACCACTACCTAAAAACTTTTTAAATAGAAAACTGGAGCAAAGCTGTGCGTCTTTTCCTTTTTGTATGCGTAATTGTGCCAATCTGTGCATCCGATTCGATACTTCCGTCTATCTGGCCTGATTTCATGTAATGCATTTTGCATCTCAGGTTTGTTAAAGTGAGATTTTCACGCTCTCACGTGTAACTTATTCTGTTTGGCTCTGAAGCATCATCAGCACGTGAGGGGAAAGAAGCTATTCTGAGAATGGGAAGAGGGAGAGAAAAAAGAAAATAGAGAGAGAGACTGTTTCCCCAAAGATATCTTGCCTTCCCTGTAGCATAGAGAGAGATGAGCAGAGAATCATGTTTATTTTATAAGGCTCACGCTCTCTCTTTTATGTGTGTGTGTTTGTGTTAGAGAGAGAGAGTAACTTTGAAAAGAAGCTGAGCTTTTGGAAGGAGAAGAGAGGAGAAGAGCGCAGATGATGTTGTTGGTATCATGGTCCCTGTGGTTTTTTGGACTGTGGCAATGAAGGCCAAAACGCTCCAACAATGATCTAATCTTTTCCACAAAACACAGCTCAAATTACACACACAGAGATACGGCGGAGGATGACTCAACATTTATATGAAGTGATGTGAAAAAGAGGGGGACGTTTATCTCCAGAACACCTTATGAGAAATAACTATGACTAGTCATGGGTCTGTCCCTTTCATTTCCCAACACTTTCCCACAGAAAAGAAAGATCGCAGATGTGATCTCCTGAATATTTAAATATTTCAATAGTCTTAAATAGAGAGCACATTGAATTTTTTTGTTCTCAAGAAATAGTCCTTTAGTGGAGATCTGAGCCATATCTAAAAAATTCAAGCAAAGCCTGAGATCTCAAAATGAACTCAAACATGTCTCATCAGATTCTTCTGAAACTAAATTATCTCTATATTTTACTGTTTTTAAATAATTTGATCAGACTGATTTTGATACCTACACTACTGTGGTGAGCGTGATTTCACCATGCACAAGATGTTCCTGGTTCAACATTCAAATCAACCAATCAGAATTGAGAGATAATTTTTCTGGAAATCTGTTTTAGGGTTAGGTGTTTCTACACCCTTGTTAATCAGCTGTCATTTCCCACTGACATTTTGGGTAGGGGTAGGGGTAAAGATTGGGATAAGTCTATATTTTTGGACAGTAATGTTGATCCAGGATGTCTTACTTGGCAAATTCATGGCGATCACACTACCGTTCAGTAGTTTGGGGGGCAATACGCTTTTTCTTTTTGACAAAAATTAATAATGTTATTCAGCAGTGATGCATTAACTTGATCACAATACACAGTAGAGAAATGTAGGTCCCACTTTCTATCTAGAGGCACATTATAGATTCTTACACTGTTGACCCATCTCTTACAATTTAACCCTCCCTTAAACCTACCCATACCACTAAACCTGTCCCTAACCTTACCCATATCCAACCTCAATAGCAGCAAAAGTGTTTTGCAGTACAATATTACTACAATAAATACAGTACATTGTACTTTTGATGCAAGTACATAAGGCCACCTAATATAAAGTGGGACAGAAATGTGTAATGTTACAAAAGATTTATATTTCAAATAAATTATGTTCTTCTGATCTCTCTATTAATCAAAGAATCCTAAAAAATGTATCACAAAAAAAAATTAAGCAGCACTATTTCAACATTGATAATAATAAGAACTGTTTCTTGAGCACCAAATCCACATATTAGAATGATTTCTAAGAGAAAAAAAAAGCTTCGCATACTTCCAAAATTTCACAAAATTGCTGTTATTTTCGAACAAATAAATGCAGCATAAGAGACTCAAATGTAAATGCAGTATGTATGAAACATAACTGCAAGCTCCTTTTGAGCTACGAACAGGCATCGAGCAAAAATGTCCTCTAGATTAATCGCAGAAGTACCTTCCATTTCTAGATACGTTCACCCTACAGTTCCCTACATTTCCATTTTTCTCTCTCCTGTTGCTCTGTGTAGTTTTGATCTTCAGATTTGTGTCTGAGAATAACAACTTGAGACTAGCGAGAAACCCACTTCAAAGAGATATGAAGGCACAAGAGAGAGAGAGAGAGGTTCTGTCTGGTCTATGTGTCAACTTATGTCAAAATGATGAGTTTTTATATCTTATCTTGCATACTTACAAGAAAAACATTTCTTTTGCTGAAGTTGTTTGGGTTGCGTATGCCGTGTGCCTGACAGAATCCATTGGATAGTATGGCCAGTGTGCTGATGAATAAACTACTCTATAAATAATAGATACCCTCTGCTACACTGTGCTTTGATTTCTAAATATATGTAAACAGATATTGATTGATTAAAGGTACAGTGCAATGGCAATGATATTTGTAAAGACTTTGAAGATGTACTCCCACTCTCAAAATAGCATTCTGATGGGTAAAGTCAACATAGATTGTGCGCTTTTCCTAAACGCTTTAACTAATTGTCTGACCTCAAAAAAATAGTAACCAGGAATAACCCAACCTTGTTGGTGTCTAACAAAATACTGTAGTCTATGGGTCATTCTTATGTGAAGCAGCTGTTTCCCCAAATAGCACACCAGGAAATTATGCATATTTATTTGATTTATGGATATCTGAAATCACTCACTTTTCAAACATTTCATATTTCACAGAGCAACTGATTATATCAGACAGATTATATGAGACTCCTTTCACTGCTCAAACTGATGCAACACCCTTTTTTATGAAAAATGAAGAGCATGAGCCATGAAACACATATAATAATCATATTTTCCAACAGCAGTTCATTCTTTGGTGGCTTCTTGCTCTTTGCAGGGTATTTTTGGTTTGATTGGGCAGAGCAGACAGCAAGATCAGTGATATGCATAAAATGAATACCTCTTTTGTCCAGGATGAAAGATGTTATTCTTTCTTTCTCAGGTTGGCTCTCGAATAAAAGGATCCAGTCTGTTATAGTGAATCAGACAGCTCTCACAGTCAAGATGGGAAATGCATTTTCTCCTTATCTGTAATTTTTGAAATTGCCTTTGTATGGCATTTTATCTTTCTGTCATCTCCAAAAAGAAGAAATTATTGTTCTTGTGTGTGTTGGATTCAGATTTCTTTGATGTAGGTTTAGAGCTATGAGTCATATAGGCTACACAAGGTTTGTCATCTACACAAATCAAGTAAATGACCACTGAGATTTCACAAAATAATTTGCCAGCTGTGTTTGCATGATGAATAAAAATGAGTCACTACACACAGTGCCAAGCTACTTGATACTGTCAATTCATAAACACTATTAACTATGACTTTTCTCTCAATAAATTTCTAATTTCCTGCTTATTAAAAGTTAGTAAGGTATTTATTAAGTTAGGTATTAGTTAGGATTAGGTCATGTAGAATAAGGTATTAATATGTGCTTAATTAGTACTAATAAATAGCTCGTATTCTAGTAATATGCATGCTAATAAGCTAAGAGATGCATCAAATTGCATTAAATGTATATATTTAATCAGTTCATGCTTTCCATGGGAATCAAACCATACCTTTTTAGATACATTTCCAGACCTCTGCATTTTGTAACATTTTATTTGAACATATTTATATATTTTTTTATAGTACTGCATACAGCATATAAATATTTGTTGTTATTGTTTATAATTATAGTAATATTTACAACTAATGATTGTATGATGATTACAACTAATAATGATTTAATATTTTATTTTATAGGTGAGGTGAAGTGGTTTTATGTTACAGTATACTAATCCTAAATGTCCATTCTTACTTGGTTTGGTTTATTTTGCAAATTAATATATTTATCAAAAAGACATTAAGTCCCCAAATGCTGCCATTTTGAATCTTTCTTTGAAGGTTGTCAACATCCTTCTCCCCTCACTATCTTCCATTTCCTCTCCCTGCAGATGTGTGACATCCGCTGCTCGCAGGATGATGAACCTGTTGACTCATTCACCCCCGCTCATTCATAAATGATTCTTGACCAACAGAATCCAGGTAGGACTGAGAGAAAAAGAGGCTGAGAGATGCTGTGTGAGTCAGAAGAGGGTTGCAGCATTGCAGCGGTTCCTGTAATGGTACTGGTCAAGCTAAACACACCCATCCCATCCATCAGCCTTCATTCATCCTTCGCCCGTTCTTCCATTCACACAATCAAAGCAGCGGGGAGAGAGGGAGTTGCTGCGATAGAGAGAGCATCTGCTTCTGCAGAAAACGCATTGGGGAAGGGAGGAGGAGAGAGAGAATGTATCGTGCCGTCTGAGAAGAGCGGAGAGCTACAGAGAGAGAGAGAGGGCAGGGAGGAAGGTGCACTTGCAACACTCTCTCTCTGTCACATTGACAAGGTGTCTGTTCGGCTCCATCTCATTCTGTCTGTGTCTCTCTCTCTCACACATACACTGTGGTGGTGCTGCAGAGACATGCTGTGAAATCCAGCAGCATCATCGGGACGGACTCGCAGCATCAGCGCAGCGGTGATATCATCGGTCAGCAGTGACAATCATAACAACCTGGACCGAGGAGGACGACAACACAGGTACGGCCACACACACACACACACATGTGCTTGTCAGGCAACAGATTTGCACTGTCGTAGTTGCTTCAGGCATCACAGAAGAGCTCATAACGTTGTTTTCACCTTCTCGTCCCTCTCAAAGGCATCACGCTGGGGTCCGCAGAGTGCGCGGGCCGGCCAGAGGCCATGAGGCTGGTCCATAATGCAGAGAAACAGTCTTTCTCCTTTAAGAAGTGCTCTGCCTTCCAGTTCGTCAAGAGGAAGGTGAGTGTGTGAGAATGCTGAGTGCAGAACTTCTGTGGCTTTTGAAGACTTAAAAGTGCTGGAGACGTGGCCTGGTGGGTCATGCACGTGCTCTGACATGTTGCACGATGGACCAGTTTAGTTTGAATTGGGCTCAATTCCTTATCGTAGAAATGTTTTAAGGGTTTAAAGGTATTTTTCTCTGTGGAGGAAGTAAAGTTTGTATATTTATCTGTATTTATGGATATAAAATATATGCATGTGTGTATGCGCTTATCATTGCGTTTATGGTTTTTGGATAGGTATACAAAATTCAGTCAGTCAATTATTTTCATGTTATTAACAGTATTAAAACTATATAGTATTTTATTTATTAAATAAATATTGAAATGTTATTCTAATAAAAAATGTTTATATAAATAAATAATAAAATACATATAAGTTATATATATAAATATTTAATATATATAAAACGTTTGATTATTACAGCTTAAAAAGAATATATATATATATTTATTGTTGTTTTATTTAACTATTCTTACTTTTAAAGATTAGGTGAGCATTAGCTGACAACAAAGATCATCTAAATGTACAAATAGGGGTAAATAAGCAGAAACAAATAAATATCAATATTTCATCATCATCAGCCAATAGCCAATATGGTACCTGTATGTATTGTATATATACATAATGTGCTGTTTGTGTCATGACTGTGAGACCAGTTGTAAATGCGCACATATTTTTTTCAATCTCATTTGACATTAGTGTTGAGATTGTTTATGGATTTCTTTTGTTTGCAATTTAACAAAAACAAAATTGCTATTCCAGCTTGATTTGTAACGGCCAATCAGAACATGTTTGGAATTATTTATTTAAATACAATGTATTTGTTTTGGTTATAGGCGAGAAAGGGTGTGTGCGGTTTGGGATTGAGTCCAGACTCCTACATACACACACACACAGCAGATGGAGTGTTAGAGAGTGACTCAGTGAGATGGTTTTGTTGGATTATTATGTATTTATGTGTACACCGAGACCGAGAGAGAAAGAATCTTCTGAAGTGCCAAGGTTGATGTTTGTCTTTTGTAGGTCAGCGTGTAGTGTTGTCTCGTACGTGTGTTGCATAACTGGAGGGTGCTGTGTGTTTTGACTTTTGCGGGTCGGTTAACTTGCTCTGTGCACTGGACAACACACACACACTGATGTTTTTCTCTAGTGACTAAAGTTTGGTGGGTTGCTGAGTCATCAGAGCTTGTGTTTGGAGTGGTTTATTGAGTTGCCATTATGCTTCAGTGTTTGGTTCCTGTAAAGAATGATTCATGTGCCTGACATGCTGATCATAACAATAACACACTGACATGGCTACTGCTCAGAAAGATTAATATTTAAAATCAGCCAAAATATTATTTTTGTTCACTAAAACTGACTAAATTTAGGTAATACCACATGGCAGATTATTGATTAAATGTAATCATATATATATATATATATTAATATTTAATATTTTTTTTAAGCAGAGAAGAGTAAGGTCTTTAAGGCTTAAGCAAAGAGACTCTGAATGCTAGTGTGCAACATATGATGACATAACTTTGAATATCCGATCAAAGAAGAGAGACAGGAAGAGAGCAGTGAATTGTTAGTATCTGTGACTATATGCTGTCACTGTTTATGTATGTGAGACACTGGGAAGCATTGTTTTCATTATTTTCAGGATTTTTTTCTCCATTGTTTCCTTCATTCTAAAAAAAGACAAAGGTTTGATCGCATAGAGCTTTGAGATTGTTTTTTCATCTGGCTGTTTGGCCGCTGTATGAAATGAAGTGAGAAGTGGAAATCTCTCAGCCTGTGCTCACCGTGAGTTCCAGGATTTCCTGGGGCCCAGAAAATTGCTTTTCACTCAAGGGATTGAAGTCATTAAATACATTGTAAACTACAAAGAAGACATACAACCCTGTGCCCTGCCTCGTTTAGTCAGTCACTGCTGGTGATTTGGAGGACGCCTTTCTGATTTCAGTGTTTAGCTTGTGAAGACATAACATGGCTACGGCCCTGAGACCCCTCGTTCTGTTTAACACAGGAGCAAATGCACCAATCCAAAATTCATATTCACAGATTGCCTTAAACCATTCAAGATGTTTTCACATGAGGAAATATTACAATTGCCTAAAAACATGGTGTTTGACAACTGCGTTTCACAAGAGCCTTTTTCTGCAAATACTACTCCATCCCTCATGATGGAAAATCACAAATAAGATCTCTTTAATATTACATGATGGGATGTAGATTAAATCTTTCTCTTATGCAGTGTCATGTGTCTCATCTTCAGTATCAGAAGAGATTGTAACATTACAAAACATTAAAAAAAATATTATATATATATATATATATATATATATATATATATGAGTAATCATGATTAATCACATTCAAAATAAAA
>JAUMHE010000080.1:13141690-13179190 GCA_032359235.1 Enteromius mattozi | reverse complement strand
CTGCAGTCTTCTTCACTAAACAGAACGCTTTTCTGTCGGCCACCACATTATTTCCTTTTGTCCAAACATGAAAGACGAACTTCCTAGTGTAATAGTGCATATTAATTAATGCACACAGCTCATAAGAGCTGCTTAGTTCCGCTTAGTTCTTCAACCCCTTCTGCTTACTTGACACTTTCAGTCTCGCTGTTTTGCACTGGTCAGTGTAGGCGGGGTTTAAGTCACAGTGCCTTCCAAAACAAGGAACGTGTGTGTGTGTCGACACAAGGACAGATAAGTTACTGCCACCGGGAGGAGACAGTCGAAGAGCTGCAATGATTTCATAGACAGCCTTCCACGTTATTGACGTTAAAAAGGTAAGGTTGGCATCGAAACGCGGGCGCTCTGTTTGAATGGTCTAACAGTTACTACAGTAATGGCACTGAGAAATCCAAGATGGTCAATGGCTGTGCATTCCTGATTGGGACATGCTGTTATACTTGTGTGTTAACAGCAGCGAATAAGGTTGTTTATGCATGTGCTGTTCTTTCCCATTGGGGCTTTGTTAGTAAGTATGAGCTTCCATGAACTGGAGAGCCAGTTTGTGTTTTTTTAAATGATAAGTGGTTACTTGAATGCTTATTAGAGTTGTGTTTGAATGATGATCTTTTTATTAAGAAGCAGACTATGCTTTGAAACGTTTTTTTCTATTGGTTTAATCCCAGTGAATACCTTTAGTGCTGTGGAGGTGTCATGGTTGAGCTCTAGGAGAGCTGAAGTCTCCTTACAAATGTGTTCTGTCATATCTGTGTTCTTATCATTGGTAATATTATGTTAGTTATTATGAACCAATTCTGAAATAATCATTGTTTAATGTCCGCCTACTCTAGGTACCACAGCCCTTGAAGAACATGGACGCATCTGAGGAGTCCATAAGAATGACGTCTGATCCTCAGAGTAAAACATGTCTACAGAATCAGGACACGCACAAATATCAAGAGAAAAGCCCATCTGCAAAATCAGGTAGGTACTTCATCACAAAACCTTCCCATATGTTTATTTTTTCATGTTAAAATCTGTGTGTCCAGTAACAAATTTGTCACTTGATAGAATTTTTTTTGAAGTAAAGTGTACATTTTCCTGTTGTCTTTATAATTAATTATTTGTGTGGTAAGAAATTATAATTACAAGCTATATCTGTTATAAAGTTTATAATAATTCAAATCAACTAGTAATGACTGTGACTGATTATTTTGTCTGATTATTATATCTCAAAAACTAAATCTATTGTGTGTGGTGTTTCACAACTTAGAAATGATAAAGGTAATCTAAAACATGCTGCTATAGCTGTGTAACAGTTATGTAATACAAATCATAACCTAATGGAACCCTGTTATTAATATTGTAAGTTTGTGATGCTGTAATCAAGGAGTCACATAGTGAGGTATATTGTAGGTATATCAGGTATTTCAGTTAATTAATTAAAGGTGATTATTATGCAGATTGTTTTATCATTTGTCTGGGATGATTATATGGTCCACAATACAGCAATTCAAACACTTGCCAGTGCTTTATGTGAAATTGTTTGCACGCTGTTAAAAAGAAAGAAAGATGTACTGGAAAATGTACTGGTAACTTTTTTTCATGTTATGATGCTTTAATGGCAATGTATTTTTTTATTATATTATTCACTTATCTATAAATATATATAATATAAAATGTCATATGTTGTACTCTCCTCTCTCTCTTTCTCTGTAGGCAATGGTGCAGCGCTGGTGTTGTGTTCTGTGTCAGTGGCCTGTCTGAGTGGGTTGATGATGGGCTATGAGATGAGTCTGATATCAGGAGCATTGCTTCAACTCAGGGATGTTTTGACTCTCTCCTGCCCGCAGCAAGAGCAAGTCGTTGGCTCTCTTCTGTTTGGAGCCTTCCTCCTCTCCCTGGGTGGTGGCACCATCCTGGACCGCTACGGACGGCGGTTCTCCATCATCCTCACGGCGCTGCTATGTGTGTTGGGCACACTTCTAAGCGTGTGTGTGGTGTCATTTTGGGCACTAGTAATTGGGCGGATGCTTGTCGGTATGGCAGTAGCGCTGTCAGGTACAGCGTCATGTCTTTATGCAGCAGAAGTGGCACCGGCCGCCTGGCGCGGGAGGTGCGTGTGTGTGTATGAGTTGATGGTAGTTTTAGGGATGCTGTTGGGTTTTGGACTTAGCTGGGCATTCGCAGGGGTCCCAGATGGATGGAGGTTTACGTTTGGTGGCGTACTGCTCCCTGCTTTGCTGCAAGCTGGCATCATGCCGCTTTTGCCACAGAGTCCGCGCTTTTTGCTGGCCCAGCAGCGTGAGAAAGAGGCTCACGCAACTCTCCTCCGTCTTCGTGCTGGGATCAAAGGAGTAGATGCGGTGGAGGACGAACTTCGGGCGATATGCATGGCATTGGGGGCGGAGCGCCTGCATGGCTTCCTGGACCTCTTCCGCTCTCGTGACAATATGCTTCAGAGACTGCTTGTTGGCGCTGCGCTAGTTTTCTTGCAGCAGGCTACGGGACAGCCTAACATTTTAGCGTATGCCTCGACTGTTCTCAGCAGCGTGGGCTTTCATGGAAATGAGGCGGCGACTCTTGCATCCACAGGGTTTGGTGTGGTAAAAGTGGGTGGGACCATTCCTGCATTCTTTTTAGTGGACAAAGTGGGGCCTAAAGCCTTACTATGTGTTGGCACAGTTGTTATGACATTATCAACAGCAACACTGGGGGCCGTTACTATGCAGAGCAGCACACATGTTTCTAGCCTATGCAGAGGCCCTGTAAATAAAGCAAACCTCACAGTTTTTGGGACAGGAGAAGAGACTGATTTCCAAACAAACACTCCACTGGGTCTGTACCAGCCTTCTTACCATGAACTTCAAGACAAGCACAAAACAAATGCTTTCCTCACTAGCATTAATGACACTAAGGATCACTGGATATTAAGCTACACTCCGGATCACAGGACAGCATTAATGGAACTGGCTGAGGGTTCTCAGAAAGACAGTTCCAAAATTGCACTTCAGTCTCTTCTCGTTAATGAAGTGTCACCCTCTCTGAAATGGATCTCTCTGGTCAGCTTGCTGGTATATGTAGCTGGATTTTCTATCAGCTTGGGACCAAGTAAGATTCAGTCACTGTTCATACCGTTACATAATACAAAAACGTCCTGTTAAAGGAATAGTTCACCCAAAAAACTGTCTCAGGCCATTCAAGATGTTGATAAATTTGTTTCTTCATCAGAACAGATTTGGAGAACATTTAGCAACTTTCTCCAATTTCTGAACTATTCTTGGATGACCATGTTATTTATTTTAGAACTTTTAGAACTTTATTTTTGGATAGTTTTGCAATTTTTCCATGCAATTGCAATAAACAGAGACTATTGTCCTATTTTAAGTTTCATAAAATCCAGTGAGCTGTTAACCAGTTTGACTGTATAATTTAATAGTTAAACTGAAATTTAAACAGTCCAATTTATGAACAAATTGAAACCGATTAATTAAAACTTCATAAAATTGTTCAAAAAATAGCTACTACTCATGGCTGTTAATTGCTATGACCAGATCACTGAATCAATGAATTAACTTAAGAACACAATCAGTCTTTTTATGAACAAATTATTCAAACTGATTCATTAAAAACATCTGACTCATAAGAATAATTCTTTTACAGAGCTTTGCTGCCCCTGTGCAACCGTAAATAGTTTTTAAGGTGAACTATTCTTCTAATGTTGCATTTCTGTGAAAAGCTTTAAAAGCTGTTTTATTCATTGTGTCTTTATCTTTTCTTTTTAACTAAATTTATTTCTGCCTTTGTCATCATCAATCTGCAGTGGTTCATGTGGTTTTGAGTGCAATCTTCCCGACTGGCATCCGTGGAAAGGCTGTGTCCGTCATCTCTGCCTTTAACTGGGCCACAAATTTGCTGATATCGATGACCTTCCTTACTCTGACAGGTAACACACACTCAAACACAGAGTGAAGGGTTATTTACAGCTATGAGATCAGTAGATCATGGTGACCCAGTTGTATTGCAGGATGCAGTCAGTGTATCTGGGTTCTGAAGGTCATCCAATAAAAACCAAGAAGATTGAGTCTGTCTCTATTTAGATAAGTAGTTAATTTGTGTGTTCTCATGGGTTAAGCAATTGCTGATTTGACACTGTTAGGAGCAAGGTATTATAATTACGGTTGGCTTTTTCTTAAACTTACTTTTAGTGTAAAATTACAAGTACAAAATCTGTCTCTTACTATTTGTGCTACAGACATGAATGTCATTAGATTTGTAAAAAGAGTCTGATGAGCCAGACACCGTAATGTCCCTTCAGGAGTTATGTAAGAGCACAGTTAATTTTGCCATAGATCATTAACTAACAAGGTAAAAAGGATAAGTTGTTTTGATTCAATTACTGTTATTTTTTTGGCAGAAATTATTATTAATGTTAGAATTTAACTCAGCATGTTGCTACCATAGCATATAGCCCCTAGCTAGCCTAAAATTATATTTAAAGGTTTTCAAATAGGTCCAAGGACCTCAAGGGATATGCAAGAGGGTTATCAAAGGGTCCACAATGGGGTCTATGGAAACTTTGGGTTACAAATTAAGCCTGTCAATGTTATCTATAAACCTTCTCTAGAATAATATTTGTTGTGAAAAGGTCACTACAGATAAATGTTAAATAAATTAACAGGTAGAAAAAATAAAGATTGACTTAATATCCTGTGTGATTTATTACAAAGCATCAAACTCAGAAACCTAACTTTGACAAATGCTTATTCATCTTAAAGTAAATAAAGGAAGTATTGCAAGTACTTTCCATAAAATTCAAACATTTCTATACCAGGTAAATAGCAATGTAAGTATCCAAAACACAATATAAGCAATGTTTTATTCTCAGAAAAAGATCGCAAAGTGTGGATGGAGTTAGGATTGTGTTTAGAGGCAGTCTGCCAAACATTCATTTGCCACCTGTGGGGATGTTCCTGCAGAGATGGAATGAAAACACAAAGAAACACAAACTTACAAAGCTTTGCACAGAACAATAAACAAAAAATAATTTTTGTAGCAGAAAGGAGTGTTTTTCAGAGGTCATTTACTTAAATGTGTTGTGATTGTAGAGAGGATCGGCCTGCCCCCAGTGATCTTCTCCTACGCTGCTATGAGCTTCGTGTTGGTGGTGTTTGTGATTGTATTTGTGCCAGAGACGAAAGGCCGATCGCTGGAACAGATCTCTAAGGAACTTGCCATGAAGTAAGCGCACACACACACACACGTTCGTTTTTGTGAAGAGTGGGGACATTCTATAGGCGTAATGGTTTTTATACTGTACAAACTGTATGTGCTATTGCCCTACACCAACCCTACACCTAACCCTACCCATCACAGGAAACTTTGTGCAGTTTTAGATTTTCGAAAAACTTCATTCTTTGGGATTTATAAGTGTTTTGAAAAATCGGGACATGGGGTAATGTCCTGAAAAGTCACCTTCTCTTTGTAATACCTATGTCATACCTGTGTCATTATATAAATTTGTCACAAAAATGCACACACACACATACACACACACACAAAGTCTGTCATTGTTAATGATCCCATTTAGTTGTGTTGTTCATCTTTTTTCCCCCAACATTTCCTGAAAGATTTTTAAATGTCTGAGTTTTGGCATTGTTACCCTCAAATTTGCTGAAGGTAGAGACTAAAAGGTAGTTAGGCATTGTACATTATCAACCAATAGTGGTGTGCAAGAAATTAGGATCTACAGAAAACGGTTAAAGCAATGCAAAAACCAAGTACATAATGTATGAGAACTGTAAAAAGCATGTTAATTGGAAAACAAAGTCGAACAGATTTACAGTGAAGGAGAGACTTATGCATACAGAATCATCATAGAGGCTTGGGATGATGTTTTTTCAGCAACCTGTTCTACAACAGTTACACACCCCATTTGGCTAAAAAGTACTTTATAATAGAGGTGTGAGGGTCAAAAACATTCATACACTCAATTTTACAATACTTGGCACTTGCCCCACAGTGCATGTGTGTGTGACTTTTTGTTTAAAGTGCATCATCATAATGATCAGACACATGTGTTGTTCTGCAGAAATCACCTGAGCAGCAGACTGTTGTGTCATAGAAGAAAACACGAGGCTACAGCACAGCCCTTAAAGGAGGAAAAAGCCCCCGCAACTGTTTAACTTTTTACTGAGATAACGAGTGGAAGAGCATAAGGGTATTGCAAACAACTGATTGTTCTTGGTGCCATTACAGGAAAGACAAACCTGTAACTGCCCTTTTCAAAGTATTAAAGAGATATAACTCATTGATGTCGCCATGGATATAATTTAGCTTAATAAACCTTCCCATGGCATGATGAGTCAGTTGAGAAGATTTAAATGTCAAACTGATTTATTTGTATTCTTTTTCTAAAAAGCATTTTAAGTAGTTTTGGTACTGATTGAGATTTATATGAAGAATTTACAGCTTACTGTTATGAAACACTTTGGAAATTGTGCAATCATGACCATAATCATGCCATGACAAGTCAAAAAAAGCCAAGTCCTGTGGCCCAGCCACATCTCAGCGTTTCTGTGCTGAGGACTACTATAGACAACAGGTGAAGTTGTCTCCCCGGCCGGAGATGCCTTCATGTAATCAAACTAAATTTCAGTATGTAATATTACATAACATTGTCAAATGTTATGTTAATATTACAAACTGAAATATTGTTTATTAAAGAATGTGATTTACTCAAAAATCATATCTCGTCTCTTGCTTCATCAGTTTTAGTCGTTTTAACTCAAAAACACTTTTTTGGTGCATTTATTTACTTTAAATACATATAATAATTGTAAGCGATCTGCTTTCTATAAATTTGTCTTTTCTTCAGTTAGCCAGCTAATTATGTAAATTGAATGACTTCCCTGAATTAAATGTGACGTCACGTGACCTGTTGTTCACAAGCTGTTTTATCGACGGTGGTACAAAACCTTTATTGAGCGAATACTTTAGGCATGATACATTTCAGTAAGTTGCATTTTATCTTTTATGGCCCTTTAAAGTTTATCCATGTTGTTCCTGTACTAATTTATTCAATATAATGCACACATTGAAAACTAAGTCATCAGTAAAAATAAATATATTTTTTTTACTTAATGTTTCAAACTGCCCATTGTGACAGCTTTACAGAATATGAATGGCCTAAACTTGTTTGTGCGGATTAAATTTAAACTAAGAAATGAAGGAAGAAATGTAAACATAATAGCATAAAAGATAAAATTAATTAAAAAAGTGAGTTAACAAAACTACTAAGTGAGGCAGTGGACAGGCAGTACTGTGGGCCAAAATATGAGCAATGCTGGGGTATTCCTCTTGCACAGACACAGACACAATAATTTAATATAGGGATTATTTTATTTTGTTTATTATAAAATACAAAAGTTTTCACATACTACATAAACATATGAACCAACAACTCCTTCACAACCCAGAGTGTTCTTTGTCCACAGTATACACCAGATATACATCACCTGCTGTTTAAATGTTAAGTTTTTGCCCTTTAACTTCTCGCTTCTGACTTAATATTATCAATAAAAGAGCTCCAAAGATGTCACTAGAATCAAATTAGCTAAAATTTCCAAGAAGTTTCAGTAAAACGCGATCCTTAAATGTCACTGCTTGACAAGGTTTTACTTTGGTGTCCATGCATTATATAATACAGTTAATTCAAGTGTTTATAAACTACACAATGTCAGCAACACGATGTCAATGCACTAATGGTCCTCTTCTGAGCTTTAAGAGGTCGTCATTAATAAACGTGGGGTCCGAACACCAAAGTCAAGGTTCAAAGGCATGACTCTGAAAACACACGACCCAGACCCGCTTGGACGTGAAATGGCAAAAGCTGCCTTGGAGACACATACAGTACAACAGTTACAAGCCTTAAAACATTCAATGATAAGGTGCTTTTTTGTTTCAAACCGGTGCCTACGTGTGTGTGTGGTTTATGACAGTGTTTTCCGACACTCAAACAGCAGAGGATAAATCTGCTCCACAGCGGACGCCACGCTCTGCACATTTGGTCCTAGAAAGAGGGAAAGATGGTCATTGATAGGATAAGATCTAACATTAGTTCAGCTTTTTCATTTGACAAGAAAGCAGGTACTAAACAGTGGGTTGCAATAATTATTCATGGTTATTTGTGTAAAAATTATCCCAAGCCAAAACCATGAAAAGTTCATAAATAGGTTTACACTTAAACATGAAATAAAATTTTGATCCGATCCGACTCAAACCATGCAAAAATATTAATAAAGTAAAAAATAAATAAATAAAAAGTTTCAAATCAAACCTAGAAACATTAAGCTGGTTTATCTATTATTATATTAAGATATATGCTACAATATTATTTAACATTTTCTGCACAAATAATAACATTAAGACAATTATTAATATCACTGATTATAAACATTTAAACAAATAAAAAGGCTCCAGAGCCTCATTATAGCTTACTACATTATATTTGCTCATATCCAAACCTTTATGATTCACACAGCTGAGTACTGTGGACTGCCATTAATATAATGTGGCTAAATAACGTTGGAATAATTACTATTAATGCAACTCTCTGGAGGCAAGAACTAAAGTCTTGGTCATTTAAAATTCTTACACTGAAGTATTGGTAGTGTTCATATAAATTCATTAAATATTATGGACTGGCATTGTATCCAAAGGTTCAACTGTCCAGATGTTTGCAGTACATTCCAGATAAACCCAGATTATGGTAATAAAAATGATACTGAGCGAATGCTACGTGAGTGGTTTACCTGTAACAGTGATATTGCCTGTGGAAAAGACTTGCACTGTACTCCTGAGGTTTTTAATTCTGTATGATGCAGCAGGATGGATCTCGGGTTCATAGCTGAAAATACACACAGACACAAATATAGCTATGAGACCTGCAATCCAGCTGTAGGAGAACATGTTCATTGACATGTTTTGATTGCCGCATCCATCATTTGACCACTAGAGAGCACTGCTTCCCTTATGTTCCTTTGGAGCCGGAGTTAACATCCGTCTCTGGTGATCCGATCACAAGTGGTCAGACGAGACACATTACTGTTCACAGCTGGTATTAACATGCATCTGAAATGTGCCTCCTGTGACCACTTGTGGCTGGATTTCATTGAAGGGAAGGTCTCTGATTTCATCACTACATCCATCGCTAACTGTTTAAACATGTATTTAGTTCTGACCAGTTGTCAAATTGGCCCAAAATGGATGTTAATACCAAATGTAAACAAGCACTTTTCTCTTAATTGCTTTCCTTAATACTACCCATCCACAACACAAATGTACATACTATTAAAATGCATGGGTATAATGAAATTTCTGTGGAGTTTGACAACACCATGAAAGCAAAAATAATGTCTTACCTGGCAATAGGTCGGTTATTCTTAGTGAACTCAATAAGACGGATTTGAAAAGGCAAGGAGCACACTGCTAACACATTGACAACCTTAAAGTCCGAGAACCTCACCTGCAGATGAGATTAGAACAATTACACATCATTAAGAATTCATCAAAGCTGTATACAGAAGCTAATTAATCAATTTAGATACCTTGAATCCAATCTTCTGCAGGCAGCGGGCCAACCGTCGAGCACCTAGTTTGGCTTCCTCCTCACTAAACAAAAATAAACGTGCATGAAATTGACCAGATAGAAAAAAAGACAGGATTTTAGAAGACACTGATCATTTCAGAAGCACAAACAGCTCTTGGCTTATGAGTATTCTGAGAATTGAAAAACAGACCTTGTTGCTCCAGTGCAAATAATTTTCCCTGATGACCATATAGAGGCAGTGATACGTGGTTTCCGCAGCTTCATCAGAACTTTCTAGAAAAACATCCACAGAACATAAGCAACAACATGCGTTAATGATTGGCAATATACTGATTAATACTGCTGATACTGCTGATTTTAAACAAAAGGTAAAAACATGATGGCACTTTCCATGAATTGTGCACATGTTGGTGTCCCATTACATTATTTTTAAGCTGTTAGGGACAAAATGCATGTTTTGTAATAAAAACACTCAAGACATGAAAACGATTATGTAACAACTGACATAGCAGGAAAAGGCTAGTCTTCAAAAAAACGAGTAACATTAACTGGACCCTTTCTTTTCCAAATCATCTCATGCTTTTTCACACATATGTGACCCTAGATCTCAAAATCAGTTAAAAGAGCAAGGGTATATTTGTAAAACAATAGCCAACAATACATTGATTTTTCTTTTATGCCAAAAATATCATTAGAATATTAAGTAAAGATTGCATTCCATAAAGATATTTTGTACATTTCCTACCATACAGATCTCAAAACTTTGCTCCTGATTAGTAATATGCATTACTAAGAACTAAATTTAGACAACTTATTTAACAATATTTAATTTTTTTTTTTACTCAGATTAGTTAACATTTATACTAAATATACTAAAATATGTAAATCCAGAATACAGGTGCTCAAGTATAAAAACTCATCTCCAAATTGTCTAGACTTACTCCCACTTCAGGCTTGTAGATGACATTAGTCCCCTCTAGGCCGATGGTGCGCAGGTTTAGATGGCACCTGGTTCTGAAGACAGATACAACATTGGTAACGATGATATCAAGCACCACATCATTACTGGGTTCCATGGAGCCGCTGTAGATGTTTTAAGCTTGGCAACCCTTTTACAGATGCATGTCACGTTACAAAACAAAACCTGCAAAACACAAATGTGAAACATTTTCTTCTGGTACTGGGTGGTTTTACGTTACATTTTGATATTAGCTAAAGCTAAGATATACAGGTCTTAATTGACTGGTAACCAAATGTTATCTAGGTTTAATACCAACAATAGTTGGTGATTCATTAACTATGACCATTGTGCTTCAAACAAAGGCACTTAACCCCAGCTTTTCAATGGGGAATGATCCCTATAATAAATGCACTCTGTGTAACTTTGGATAAAAGCATCCGTTAAAATGACTACTTTTATGTATTAAAGTGAAAAGGCTCGCCTAACGGTATTGAAAAAATACCAAAGCAGCCATTATTTTACATAACGTTACTCTATTTTAACATACGCGCTGTGCTGTGCCCACAAAGTACTGGCACGGGTTTTAAACAGATCGAATGACAAAACAGCAACTCCTAAGAAACTGATATTTAATTGTAAAACATTTGAGCTCATCGCAAATTAAAGCAACACAGGCATCAGCAAGAGACAATAACATAAAACATGCATGCTAGCTATTCAGCTTAAACACGAAATAACAGAGCTGAAATAGATGTCAATATGCATGCAAAAGCGACCTTAATTTAGTTTAAACAATAGAAAGAGGTTTAGTTAATAACTAAATGACTAGCAAACGCACTGAGCTAATAAACTTTCACTTACTTGACTGATACGGGGCGTTAAACGGTGCGTCCGAGAGAATCTTATTATTATTAAACGTGGTGAGACGATCTTAAAACGAGTGTTCAAATGTTTAAAAACCTATATGGATAAAGTTAAAGGTCGGAAGAGCACCAAAAGTAAACAAAAGCGTCAACACACAAACAACAGACAACCGGCGATTGTTGTCAAGGATGCCTCAGTTCCTGCTGAGATGAGAAACTGTCCGGTCAAACACGCCACAGCGCCTCCACACGGACGGGAGAGAAACAGCGACACCACATTTTCCTTCATATCTGACAGCACACTAGTGCCATCTTTTTGTACAAGAATATACTTTGCATATGTTAAAACTTGCACTTTATAAGCAGAATTTTAAAATACGATTCACATGGGCCACATTTCAGCACATTTGGTCCAGACAGGCAATTAATTATTATTATTTTTTTTAATCGGGGAATTTCAAAGTCAGCTTTCATCCTAAAGTCATCACTTTGCTTATTTTCTGTCATGAATTCCATATCAATGGGTTTTTTATTTTTATTATAATTTCTCTTAAAAAGGGCATTTAATATATGAATACACGGGTGACATATGACAATATGGTTTTGTCGTAAACACATTTGCAGACTATGTTTAGATTTCCCTAGATGAAGCTGACTTTGAAGTGATTTCATGCATCCACTGAAATAAATGCTATTTGTCAATGGGTGTATTAAATATTTTACACTTCTTTTGTACCCGAAATTGTTAAACCACATTGAACCGATCAAGTGATTGACAAGGAGAAACACATTTTGTAAGAAAATGAAGGAAGCAGGAGTTTGCACTCCAGCGTGAACTAGTTAATCCAGAGTAATTACTTAACACTTAAACAATTGCCCTTACAATCTCCCCTATACTTAGTAAAAATTGTACACTGGCCATCTGTCCATGAGTCTGATGGTATCATCCAGTACTGCACTGTGTCCGACATCCTTTTTTTCTGAGATATTATTCACAGTTTTCCACGGCTGTGTTTATTTTGTCCTGTCTCAGGTCCAGGTTTTAGGGGGTCAGCAGTTTTTGTCTGAAGTGGACACATATGGACAGAAAGCATTGTTAGCGGTTTCTGGAAAGGTGACAGCTAAATTGAAGTAGCCACTCTGGCATGACTAGGAGAAAAGGATATAACTGAGGGTTTTCAGCTGTCTCTATGGACCTTCAGCACATTTAGTGAATGAACTCATGACACCAAGATTATGCACTAAATCAGCCTCAGATAAATCTAATTTATTTGATATGATACTAACAGTAAAGTCCCTGGACGAAAGTCAGATTACCTTCATTTTTATTGCGCTTTCAACAGTTCAAAGATATTTAGCATTTAATCACCTGCTCACCAATGGAGTTAATGTCCAATGCAGTAAAAGTCCATCATTTAACATCCTGTGAAAAACTGTGTTTATAAGAAACAAATCCACCATTAAGACATTTTAAATTTCCAGCTAAAAAGATGAGTGAACTACCTCCAGTGAAAAAATGGTCTTGTTTGAATCAGGAGAGAAATATGCCCAGAACAAGCAATGTTTACTATTGAAAACAAATGTGACGGTGGATTCTGATGTGGGTGGCTGTTTTGAAAAAGCGTTATTATGGACTACGTGCTCACATTTTGTCCAGAAGCAACAGTTAAAACATCTTAAGGATGGATTTGTTTCTTTCAGACACAGTTTTTTGCTTCACAAGATGTTAGATGGACTGGAGTGGTGTGGGTCACTTTATTGTGGATTATTGTAATGTTTTTATAAGCTGTTACTCTGACGGCACCCATTCACTGCAGAGGATCCAATGCTGAGCAAGTGAAGTAATGCTAAATTTCTCCAAATGTGTTCCGATTAAGAAACAAACTCATCTGTATCTCGGATGGCCTGAGGGTGAGTACATCTTTAGCAAATTTCCATTTTGAAGACATTCCTTTAAATGTCGACTAAACCCCAAAGGGTATTTCACTTTCATCCGTCCCTAATTTTTCATTCCATAGCATTTACCGAGCCATTCTGATTTTACTAATTTGGGCTCGCCTGAACTCTGTTGCACTCTAAGACCCTTGACTCTCTGTCCAAACTGGACGTTTCCCAAGCAAAACAGCACAATAGCTTCAGAGTGATTCAGTGCTGTTGTTTGGTTCCTCCTTGGTTACCAGATAGGCTTTCTGAAATCTCAAGGGCCTCTCTGGCAGAAATATACTGAAGTAAATAAAATAAATTGTGTGTGGAAAGCCCTGTAGAGATGTCCAGAGCTGTTTACTATAAAGCTTGAGATTTAAAGCAGGTTAGCGCAGTGTCAGACCACAAGCGACGTCTGCCGCGCCCCCTGCCGCACTGCAACTTCAGAGACTTAAGTGTGTTTATAGACTATAAAATAGACCTTAGCATCATTGAAATTCTCTTCCTGAGAGAAATAATACGTTGTTCATTAAGATAGAAGATACATAAACAGACAGAACAGGCAGAGTAAACACATTCTCCATCACTCCCTTGCTCCTCCGTGAGCTCTGCCTGGCCCCGACCACCAAGATCCTCTCGAAACTTCTGTTCTCCTATCCTCTCATCTTTTGGATAACCATTGCTTTTACTCCAGCCGATTCCAGAACCATCATTCTTGTTTACCGCTCTGGAGGTCAGAAAAAGGAAGTGCTATCGCTGTTATCCACTCTGCCAAAAAGCATAAACACAGCCCGATGGCTTAATACCAGCATGACGCACCATTTGCATACTGCACTAGTCCAGAGGATGTTAAAGGTTGCGCGGGACTCGGGTCAGAGGTTTAGAAAGGTCGGTTTCGCTGGAGAGTGTTTGGGGTTAGATGAGGGGCATTGGACGGCGTAAGCTTGCAGGAGGATGTGAGTTCTGGAACCCTTTAGAACCCTTGTAAAAGTAAAATCAAATGCATCTGGACGCCTCTTTGTCTAGTTTGAAGACATAGATGCTGAAACGTCATGTCATATTAAACATTGTTTGCGCTGTTGGATGTGTTGCTGAGGTAATGAGGGCGATTTGTAAACAAGGAGGGGTGGAGCATGACCCTCCACTCCATGTTTACATTGGGCAGAAATCACAGGAGCCAAACACTGGGATTGCTGTGCTACAGTAATGCATTCTGGGTAATCACACGCTTTGGGGAGCAGCCATCTCAGATATTCTCTTCCTTACAGATGAAAATGCTTTTGGCCTTGTTTTTACAGCTTTATCTCAAAGGCTTTCAGGTAAATAAATGAAGTAATGTGCATAAAACCACTTCCAGTAATCGGGTCTTCCTCAGGCCACCAGAACAGAAATGGGCATAGTGCGGTTTCTCATATTTAGATCAAGTAAGTGGTAATCTGATAATGTAAAGTTAATGTTTTGCTTTTATCTTATTACTTACATTTATATGTTTTTCCCCAAACTGAATGAATTCTTTGAAAGTGAACTTATTATATGTGACATTATTTATTTAATAGGAAAAGCTTCTCAAACTGTGCCGTAGAGGTTGCAATGAGTGTGCATGTTGTTATTTTTATAGATGTGAAATTATTTTTTGGATGCAATAATTAGAATAATATACACTTTTTTACATTATAGTAATATAATTTATTATGCATACATTTTCTATATAATTACAAATGATACATTCCTGTGTCGCTTGCTGTTTACCTTAATCTCCCATAATGTTTTAATTTTTTGAACAGTTTGATAATTTCCTACTACAGTTTCCTCTTTCCTTGACTTTGTGCAAATATATACAGTATAAATCAGCCAAAATGTGATGTTTCCTGATAGCTTATAAATAAAGAAGCAATTTATGGAAAAACTTCCCAGCTTTGTGAGCAGTTGTGCCGTAAACTCATAGAGAGCAAGACTCTTCAGATCTCTGCATCTTTATCACATCTGGCAATGCAGAAAAGAGAGAATGAAGAGAGTGCATGACTGAGAAAGATAAAGTGATATGAAAAAGAAAGAGATCAACCACAGTCAGAGGGAAAGACACACACACCTGCTCTATGCACTGGTTTATTTTCTACAAGTGATTTAAAGGCAGTAGATTTATGCACACTGGAGTGTCTGGTGTTTCAGCACTAAGCTGTAAAAAGAGAGCAGACAAAGGATCTGAGTGTGAGAGAACAGACTCTGTCTCAGCCATAAACACAGATCTGGGAACTTCCATGTGTTTACATCATCCATTCTTACCAGCTAAATCACACACGACCATCGACGCACACGGCTTACTTCTACCACAAGTGTGCTGTTCAATGCTTAAATCTAGTTTCATCATTTACATTTACAAAAAGTTTTAAAGAGCAATTTTGGAAAAAATCTGTGCCTCTTTTTTCACCAAGCACTTACAGTAAAAATACAAGTGTTTACAGAGATTTATTTTTATTTTCAATACATTTCATTTTAAAATAAACCTCTTAATGTCTGTTCAGTAGTCTCTGATAGTAGACATGATTTAATTAGTGGTGCTTCTAATTAAGTGATTAAGAAGCAAGTGTACTTATCTTTGCACCAATAAAACATGCAAAACTAAGTCTTACTAGCAAATTATATATACTATCAAATTTTTTATTAATATTAACTTACATTGGAAACGTTTCTGTGATCTCCGACCACTAGTGTGGATATTTGGATAAGGCATGTATTTTCAAACCAGTTTCTGCCATTGGTTGATTAATCAGATAGCACCACCCCCAACTCACACCACTGGTTAAGCCAGTGTTGCTGTTGTTGGTCTGTTTTGCAGGTTCAGACAAACAGACGTGTTTTTATAGCGTCGCAGTATTTACACATTTCGGGATATCTCTCTTTGAATTGCTTACTTATATTTGTTTTTCCATATTAAGATAGAATAATAAATAATGAGGAATAGAATAAATTATTGCCATTGACTCCTCACCCACCTGCCACTATGAATATGTGTCCTGCTTCTCTGTGGCATTTCTGTTAAATGCTTATAAACTGGAAGTTCGGACTTGGTTGAGGAGCTGGCACAGGTGAGGATGGAGGTCAGAGGTCAGCTGGTTTCAATGGCGATGGAGTGCTTGGGTGTGGTGCTCTGCCTGTGTTTGGACTGAGCCAGAAAGGCAGTGAAGATGTGTTTATAAAGACGAGCCTCTCTCATCACAAACACCTCTCTCTTCTCCTCTCTGCCTCTCTATCTTTCTCTCATCCTCTCCTTGAGATAAATAAACTGATAAAAAGCAGGAGGGAAAGGCCATGACGTCAGTCGGGCCCCTAAAACTGTGAGTGATGTCACAGCTCTCTCTGACCTCTGCTGTCACTCAGGCTCGAGTGTTTTTATGTAAGGGTTTCTCCTCAACTGAGTTCAACTGCTCAAAAAATAACAAAGCTGGACACTTTTTGTAAATCTATTACATCTTGCACCGTGGAACTAAACATGAGCTTGTGCCACGTACGCACTGCAAAGTTTTACAAGTGACAAACACATTAGTGCTGCATGTGTGTGTGTGTGGATGGACTGCAGGAGTCACTCCTACTTTCTAAAAAGTTTTGGCTTTTTGTTTAATATTTTATAGCAGCGTGCCTCAAGAGAACAATCATTGCCCAAAAAAGAGTGAAATTGCTGTTTTTATGACCTAGTTATTCAGTCTTGTTCTGTAGACATTTAATACATTTTGTGCATTGGTTGTCAGTATCTGATTATTTATTTCAGGAGTAAATTTGGGTATACAATGTTGTGATCAGTTTATTGGGCTTTTGATGTTAGTTATTTAGTAGAGATAAACCCATAATCAATTTGATCAACATTTTATTTAAATGTGTAGCGTAACAGTTAGTTTGTAAGTATTTATCACAAAAAAACATTGCATAAATAACAATCATTATAGTAAAATATTCAGAATGCATATTTTTATTGTATTTTGGCAAAAATACTTTGTACTATAGCAATTAATTAAAAACTAATTACACATATTGTTTATCAAAAACCTTAAATTAGTCATGTAGTTTACATAAAAAGGCAGTATATGTCAAGCTCTAGTAAGCAGTAGTCCTCAGATTTTGTTATTTCAAAGTGTGCATTTGTAAACAATGGCTATTATTTTTATTTGCATATGTACATTACTCTTTAATGATTAATTTCTGCATAGAAATTAATACTTTTATTTAGCAAAGACACAAACTGATCAAAAGTGACAGTATTGACATTTACTTTGTTACAAAATATTCTATTAATCAGACAATCCTATTTAAATGTATCATCTTTTCAACAAAAATATTAAGCAGCATACTAATGGACACTGAAAATTAAGCTTTTCCATCACAAGAATAAAATACATTTTAAAAAATATAATAAAATGCACAGAGAGTTTAAATTGTTGTTTTACAGTATTTAGGGCCTACAGTATATTTTACAGTAACTGCATTACAGCTCTACTGTATTTTTTTAGCAAATGCAGCTTTGTTGAGCATAAGAGACATCTTTGTAAAAAAAAAATAGTTTTTTGCCAAAAGACTCACTGTAATAGTATCACGCCTCATTGTTTTCCACTTTTATGCTTTTAGAAAACAAGATAAAGTGGTAGCTACCCTGCACTAAATGTGGTTAAATGTGGTTTGAAAAATGTTTGTGTGTACAGATTGTGATTAAGCTGTCAGAAGAAGAGTGCTGTATAGTGTGTATGTGCCCAGTGTGCAGCCCTAGCTGTTTTAATCACTATTAAAGATGAAGTGGTTGTATGGCATGATATAAGCTGCCAGTGATGCATCATCACACATATAAAGTGTGAGCGTTCCCTGGCTGGGATTGTACAAGACTTAGTTTTCTTTGTACTGGAAGTACCAAAATATCTGTGGTCTGGTGAACCCCAGTGAGTGCCCGAAGTGGTGAGACAGTACAGATAAGACTGTGAATGACTGTTTGACCTCAGACACATACGTCACTGTCTGCTGCAGTAAAGTGCACACGTAATGAGAGTGTGTTGTGTTTTCAGGGGGTAGTGCTTTGGAGTTGTATCCACAAAAACAAACAAAAAAAAACATCAACACAAGTTATAATGCAGTTTATGCTGGTGGTACTTGGTTATTAATTAACCAGCGAAGATTAGGCTATTTTTAGCTTTTGTTCCAGACCTTTATATTCTCTCTGTTTGTTTATGTGTTTTGTGTTTGTGTGTGTTTTAATGTTGGCCTGTGTAAGTCAGCCAAAGGCTGGACCGTTTTAAAGAATTCCTAGAAAATAATCCTTCATCATTGTCATGGCAGCCCTCATCTGAAATCATAACGATCCAGAGCGTAATGAATGTAACGGTCAGATGACACAACAATTCACCTCTTAGATCTGAGGATGTTATTAAAACTCAAAACCATAACCAATAAAAATCTGTCAAATATGTGAGTGACCCCAGCAGAGAGAGATTTATCATCAGACTCATTCACATGAGAGTTATATTTCTCCTCTTGAGTTTCATATCCTGTTACAATGCGTGGGTGACTGCATGAGTTCAGCAACCCTCTTTCTTTCTCTCTCTCACTGTATAATATCTTCATATGTATTCTAAATAGTAGTTTTATTAAAAATGTATTTATTATATATAATATAACAATATACAAAATTTATATAGTATTTTACATTTTAATAGTGATATACTGGGTATGAATTTACAAATTTAAATGTATTGAACATTTATTTTAAATTATACAGAGATATTGCAGTAAGTTAGGAATAACTGACGACTGGCCTTTGAATTATTAGAAAATAATGCACACCCGAGGTGGTGATGCGGTCACGATGCGAAGTGTGCATCTCTCAAAAGTGTTCGGCTAAAACTGTTAAACTTTAAGTTCATTTTCTTCACTAACAGCCCCGTTGTTACCTCGCTGGGAGAAATGAAGTGATGTTAAGGATAAAGTCGTCAGAGTAAGTTAGCGCTAGCAACATTAGCGCGTGTTAATGTGCGCGTCTCTGAGGGAGAGAGAGCGGGAGAGATGAAGTATGTGCTTGCGGTACATAATAAAACTATTTTTCTGGCAATACATGGAAATGAGCTGTCGTTTTATCATACTGCTTGCTATATTTATTTGTTTGGCCAGTGTCGTTGTGAGTTTTAATTATTTTGCTGTTCTAAGCATAGACTACATCTTTGGTTGTAAGACCTTTGAAATAATAGAAACCATTTGGCGAAGTGATATGGAACTGTAATGCGGTCAAAGAACTGACTGGAACTACGTTCGCCGTGCAGTTCCTTGAAAATAATTGCACACCATAGAACGTTCGTCAGCCAATCAGATTCAAGCATTCAACGGCCCCGTGGTATAAATTGTGCACATGAACTGCATAAATTAAAATTATGAAATATAATTATTAAACAATACTTTTTTTAAATTAAAGTATATGTAATAAATTACTTTTCTAAAATGTAGCGCACCCCAAAGTTATGCTGTAAATGTTTGAAACTGTATAAGAAATGGTTTCTTTTACGTCTATTTTGATGTATTTAAACATTGTGCAAAGACTTTGAATGTAATCCCATGATCCTCCTTGGTTCTACAAATTTTGTCCTAAATGGCGTAATAAACAATATACAAGTCCAAACATTTGCATTAGAGCATAAGCATGCAGAATCAGGGTAAATAACTTATTTTGAACAACCAATTTGTTTTATCTAAATCGTGCTGGATTACTGAATAAATGTCATTAAAAGACACAAGCCATGACAGTTTTTTCTTTTCTCTGTTACAAGAGAAGAGAGAAAATGGTTTTGTTTTAGGTGACTAAAATAGGCTAAATAAATGATTCATGTTCTCTTCTTCCCTTAGCAACTCTTTCTCAATGAGAACAAGATGTTTAGAAAGCAATGAATGGGAAAAGATGATAATAAAAGTTGGATTTTCCAATTTGGCCTCAATCAAAGCCAGATTTGTGCTTGCCTAAGCAGTCGTCCTATCCAACATCTCGTTTTTACCTTCTCTCTCATATTTAAGTTGCTTTCTGTTGTCTTTAAAATGAGAAGAACTGCACTTTCATCCACCAGCCGCCTCTGATAACTGATCCATCATGCTGAATGTGTGTGTGTGTAGCGTGTGGGTTAAAAGTTATCTGCGCAGCTGTGTATGGATGAGAGACTGCACATATGCATTAACCCCTCTCAGACACCTGTGTGTGTGTAGACCAGATAGATGAATGAGAGACTGTAAGGAAAAAGACACAAGGGAAGCACATATGCGTTTATTATCTTTAATCACAAGGAAAAGAGATAAGAACCATCATACTGTCAGTAAAATGATAGATTGAAAGCTTTCTTACACAAATACACGTGCATGCAGACACACACCACATCCACTCCAACTGTATAACACTCCTTATTTCCTTTCAAACACTTCTCTTGCGTGTCAAACAGGTCTTGTGTGCCAAATCCCTCTATACAAATCTATGAAGCATTCAACGAGATTAAAATAGCTAATATTTCATTATTTCAAGATAAACATGAGCAACTGAAAGGAACAAGGCAAAAGATGCAGGGAACTCGTACAGAGGGACTGGAATAGATACATGCTCTGAGAGATAGTTTGACCTTTGACCCGAGGAGGTTTCCTAAGAAGTGTAGCTCAAACACTCAACTTGTTTTCTTTCCGCCACAGACACTCGGACTGAACTCTGTCCACCATCTTGACAGGAAGACTTGACGCATTTTGGAGACATTAAGCATTTTTGTGCTTGTTTGGAAAAACTCTGACCGGCTGCACCGTGAGCGAATATGTGGATGAATCAGATAAACGAAGTTTGAAATCTGGCCATGATACAGATTTACTGCTCAAGTTATTCGCTGACAGTTATCAAAATATTTGGCCGGAGCGTGTAGTGGATACTGAGGTTACGCTGAAGAGCAACTAGAGTGATGTTTAAGGGGAAAAATGTACGTGTCGGCTAGATATTTGACCAATTTTCTGTGGATTAATTTCAAGATTATGTTTGGAATAGAGCAAGTTGTCGCTCTTAAATCTCCATTGAGTTTGAATGTAATGCAAACTAGTTTAACATCGATGCTGACTGGTTACAAGACTTGAGAACCAATGTCATTGACTTCAACTTAAAAATGTAAAAGTTAAGAAAACTAAAAAGTTTAAGGCAACCTTGAGAAAACTCAAAAATCTGCTGAAGCTGGTTGCCTTAAACCAGGGGTAGGCAACTTAGGTCCTGGAGGGCCAGTGTCCTGCAGAGTTTAGCTCCAACCCTAATCAAACACACCTGAAGAAGCTAATCAATGTCTTCAAGATTACTAGAAAGTTATAGGCAGGTGTGTTTGATTTGGGTTGGAGCTAAACTCTGCAGGACACCAGCCCTCCAGGACCGAAGTTGCCCAGCCCTGCTCTAACCTATATTAAAAACGTGCACATGAATTTGACATGCTGACAGATTTTAACTTTGTTGTAGAAATAAACATGTCTTTGTTATGAGGTTATGAGGATAATGTCCCAAATAGCCTATATTGGACTGGACATATGTTATATTTTGACACTATTGGCTCCATCTCCTTGTGATCCTGCAAAGGATAAAGTGGTGGAAAATGGATAGAATGGAGGAAAGAATATGGAAGAATATATGGAAAGCAAAATCCTATTTCTTCAAGCATCTTAAACTGTAACTTGTAAATGTCTGCACTGTACAGAATGTACACTGGAGGGCATTTGAGCTATCTTTGTGCTGGATACCTAGTGATTAATGCAAAACAGGACTGCGTTTTCTACCATATTTATTAAGTTAAGTTACTTGTATTTTTAGTATTTGCCTTTGAGCAGTTTAATCCTGCTATCAAAGCAGACCTGCAACATATTTTTGTTTATCTGCTGTTTTGTCCTTATGTGTGGAGTTATATGCCTTCACTACTTTTACCCCATTTATGATCTAAAATTCCTGCTGAAATAGCGGTTCCCATGCACTTGTGAAATGTTTATGCTTCATATAATTATGCAGGTGACATACAAGTTGTGTCTATGACACTGAAGCCATTGACAATATCAAGTTTAAGTTTATTATATTTGTATGTTTTCTTACTGAAGTTGAATTGAATGTCACTCAGACAGAGAATGGTTTTAACTGTTTATTATTTCTCACTTTGGCCTCTTCCCATCTGTGCAAAGAATTTTTTTTTACATAAACTATAATTATATATATATATCAGATTATATTATTTACATTATTTGCAGCATATGTATCAGAAGTATCTGTTTCTAATAAATGTCTTTCTAACATAAGAAAGAACATTTATGAGCTTACAGTAGTGTTGCAATGCATATTTTTAGACTGAGGTGATTTGCATTCACAAGTTGTCACATTTTTGTCCTTTAGCGTCAATACCAGAAACCATATAGATAAGAAATACATGAAAATACATAATTCTTCATTAAATCAAATGGCATAGTAATATTGCATGATCCAGTCCTTTAAAAACAAACTAAAATATACTTAAAATTTCCATTTGAAAAATACAGTTAATCACTGGTCAGAATACATGTCTTTGTTGCCTCTTGTTCTTAAAGACGTTTGCAAGACAGCGTCTCAGTTTGTGTAAAATATGTCCGTGCTCAATAGACTTCAGTGCATCATATGTTCAAGTTTTTCCAGTTCATTCCAATCGAGCTTGTCTGAAGCATCTTGCACAAAAGCAAAAACAGCTGTGTCGTTTTCAATGCAACAGGCCCCACCAAGAATTGCTTGTTTTGTTTTGCTCGCCATCCTTCCTGAGCACTGTCAGTTTCCTCATCTCTCAAGGAGATGTATCTGAAGAAGTTTGGTTCTGGAATGGTCTATCTGGTCTATGCATAAAGGGCATCACCACAAAGGTGAAGATGCCCACCAGCATTAAAGCCACGGTGATTGCGATGATGGCTACAATAACGGCATAATAGCACTGATTGGAGTACATTAACCTTCTCATGCGTCCTCTCATCCTGCTTGGAGGTCTTCCCACATCGATCATAGTTGTATGGCCGAGACCTTCCTCCATGGCTCCAAGCGGGTTACCGCCGGCCTGCTCCTCTTTCTTCTTCAACACCGGCAAATTTAAGGAGGTCTTAATGGAGCTGTTTGGTGGAGGATTCTTGAGAACCAGTTTGCCCTTGCTGCGTTTAAATCGCACCGAAAGCGCCCGTTGCATCTCGGCCGGAAGTTTGCGGAAGATGTCTTCGTTATTTCCCAACTGTGGTAGATCTCGGCCGTGACGGATTTCTGTCAGCTCCCGACAGATCGGACAAGACAGCGTCTTGATCTCTGCAGAATTAACGTTGATGCGAGCCAGGCATTCCAGGCAGAACGTGTGTCCACAGGAGAGTAACTTTGGAGCTTTAAAGACATTGTCGAAGCTGCAGAAGCACACAATGCACTCTGTGTCTTGCAGGTCATCTCTGGATTGTTCGTTCATGTGGTGTCCATACTCAGAGTCACGGACTCGCCTCCTGCCCTCCTCACTGCGACCCCGTTGTTGCCTTCCTCCCTCTCTCTGGTCCCGTTCTCTACCTCGGCTACTTTCTCGCCGCCGGTTTTCCGCATCATTGCTTCGGCTTCTCCTAAGAGTCTTCTGTCTCTGACGTTGTTCTGAAGTTCCCAGGTTGAAGCTGCCCTTGCTGTCAAGCTTAGGCTTGACGTTGGGTTTTTTGCTGCCCTGGAGTTTCTCTTTGTGGTCGCTCATCATGTACAGCTTTAGATCCACAGGAGTAGATTAAGAGAAAAAGGTAGTGTTGAGCAGAGAAACCTGTGAGGGAAGATGGAGAAAACACTATCAATCTAGGTTACAAATACACTCCATGCTTTAGAAGAACCATTTTGGGTCCCCAAAAAACCTTTCAGTTCTAAAAAGGACCATAAGAACATTTTAGAATCTTAAAAGGTTCTATGGATGTTAAAGGTTCTATATGGAACCATTACACCAATAAGAACCTTGTACAATCAATAGTATTCAAAACAGTCACATGATTTCATTACGGCTCTGTAACAGAACTTCTTTGACTTAAACGTGCAGCATGACCTTTAAGAGCTTGTCTATGTAAAGTTGGAACGAACAAACCCAGGTCACTAAAGCATATAGCTACGTAACTCCAGGGTGGAGATTGTAAACTAAATTGTACCATTAGCAGTCAAGTGTGACGAGAACAGCAGCTTAGTCAGTCATACGCTAGCGGTTATTGCTTGTTTTTCTTTTTATTCCATTATAGGCCTTGCATGGTTCAGAGTTTGCCCCAACGGTCATGTTTTACATTTGAAATTGTTAACCCATGGTCATTCTTAACCCTATAAAGCCGACTGTGTCATACGCAAAGGCCACTAAATTATCAATATGATCAAAACGTTGCAGAATAACCTGTTTTGCAAAATCTACTATAGTGGCATATGTTGTATCAAATATGATACCCAATAAAAACAAACATAAAAATGCGTTTTTTTATAGATTCTTATATTTTGTGTAAAATTTTAACAAGCTCTTCTATTTATTTAACATGCAGTGTTCACATAATTTTGAGTTATCTTGTTCCATGTTTTACACTGTTCATAAGTAATCTTGGGTTAGGAATTAACACACTGTAGATTTGTAAACCTCAGGCTTTACTGTTCTTATTTGCATGTTTATGAGGTTGATAACCCTGAGCGAATATGAACTGAATGCACAACCTGCACTCACCATCTGTGGGAATTACATAAAATAAAAAAATAATACTCATGACATTTTTAACTTCCTCATATGATAAAACTACATGAGAAAGTTTCTGTTACTGTGCATGAATATTAGGCTATGAGGCTATTTGTAATCACCTGTTGCCAAACAGCATGCCGATCTATTTTAGCACTATATTGTTTTAGTGCTAACTGCTTTTCAGATTGACAGATTAACCCAGAATTAGTTTGAAAATCCCAAAAGAGCATTAGACCTAAACTCTGAAGTCTGACTGTACAGGAATGCAAACCAGAATATCAAGGTTTTACGACAAGGTGATCCCAGTTTCATTCTGTATGTTTTTGGTTAAGCTTTAACTCTATGAGTCAGGTGATGAAAGTCAAGAAATAGGAATGTCTAACAGCAAATAAGTACAAATGAACATTGAATGTGACTTGTAATGTGAGTAAAATCTAGGTTCACTTTAGTTATGCTGGAAACAAATATAGTCCAAAAATGTAAAGGTTTAACCACTGGCCATTTAAAACGCAGTCTGTTTTTAACAATACATTCATTTTCAGGTGCATCAGCTAATTGAGCCACACTCAGAACATGTTGGTGTAATTAATATATTTTGAATTACCAAATTGAAGGCACACACCCACATGTTTAGCACAAACCAGATAAAGTCAGTTGAGACCTGTCACTAATTTTGACAATAACACACCCTGCATTTACCAGGGACACGGGGCTAGTTGTCACACTGAAGGGTTGTTTCTGAAAGTCAATTGCTTTTAAGAACACAACTAAAAGATAAACTACCAGAGAATATATTTTTGTAACTGGACTTAAAGTTGAATTATTAAAAAAAAAAAAAAGCCACGTGCCACAACCCCTTTTGCATCTGCATTTGTAAATGAATTACTAGTTATTTTTGCTACATTTGCATATTGAGTAATATTTCAAAGTTAAAAAATGTTTTGAAAACATGCCAATACCTAAGAGCTGAAGAGCAGTTGAACCCAGATGTTTATGCGCCTCTAAAGTTCGCCTGGCTACAAAAGCTCATATTCCAGGTGTGCATCCAGCAAAGCAGTGTGAAATGTGTGCAATCCAGCCCTTTCTGTCTTCCTCAGTCCTTTCACGGTGGTTTTCATCATCTGTTAGTTAACGTAAGCAACGAGTCTCCACCTCTTTGCATGTTTTTCTTTGCCTATCCCTCCCTTTTTACTTTTACCCTGTCATACCTGTTGAACTCGCTCAGGTGCTATTTGAACTGACTTGAGTTTGAATGTTTGGAATCCACTGACTAATATGTTTTATTTTTCCGACATCTCTGCTTACTTTGAATGAAACCCAATCTGAGAAGTGTGGATATCATCAGTACTCTATATGAGTCATGTTTGTTCATGCAAAAATCCAACAAAGGCTACAGGAAAGTTTCTAGGGTATTCAGAGTCATTGCTAGGTGGTTAGTTACTAATCCAAATCTTAAGAGACCACCGAATTCTCCTTAAGAACACTTAATTGTGTTTTCTTATCTAACACAAATGCACATACATTTGAGATGAGAGTCATGTTGGTTGTTTAGAAATATTCCTGTTGTAATGAAAACAAGTTCCATAATAATTAATTAGTCCATGTGTTCCATATAACTGGAAATATTCACCATTTAGATGGGAACAATAAGGAAGTTTATGAAGATCTCAGGAAGTCGCTGATAAAGTGACTAGGTTAATATTTCTCTCTCACACACACACACTGCTTGATAAGAAGAAAGCACTCCCCATTCCAGCATGCATCAATTTTATGCATGTATTGATGACTTTTGTTGTGTCGCAAATCCATATACCCATCATACTTGTACCTTTATCTTGTATTAAGAGCTGTTGTCAACACACTGTTGCCACTACTGATTTGGGCAGAAAGAGAAACAAGACAGAAGAGCAACTTCAATATGATTAGATAAGGCGTATGCAAAATCCACATGCCTGCATAAGATTTCCAGACAGTTTTTAGATTGCATTGTTTGAACAGTGCAAGGTATGGAAGCCTGTTTCTCCCATGGGATAAAAAAAGTAACCGCAACTTTTCAATCACATAATTTTTACGCAATTGCAAAAAGTTGCAATGAAATGCAGTGGAACTTAAAAGTGACCATTTAACAACAAACACTCACTAAAATTCGTAACCCAATGTTTTTGCAAAATTCATGGCTTATTAGTAAGAATTTGTCCAACATCTTTCACAATTTTCGAACAATCTAATTACGACTTATAGACAGTCATGTTTAGGGGTGGACCTTGTGCATACTTTCTTCTTTATACAAATCACAACATATGCATTCATATGAATTAAAAACTCCTCATGATATATTTGCATTTTCTCCAGATATCAGGTCAGTTCACATACTTGAGACACAGTACGGTGAAACAGAAAAAAATCCAAAAAGATGCAACAAAAAACCTTTCAAAAAGGAAAAAAAAACTGAAAATGGAATTTGAAAAACCCTTCAAAAAGTACTGTTTGTAATGTTTCGAACCCTTTGAAAAGAATGTGAAACATTCCACTATGTGTTTTTCAGTTACATTTCTTTATGCACTACGTTTCTTTTTTGTTTTAAATCAAACTTTTAAAAAATGTCTTCTTTTTTTTTTATACCATCATATTAGTCTCATATTTAATTGCAAAATGCATTCTCTGTGAATCACCCATAAGTCATGGCCTACTTTACCTCCAAATAATTGATTAAAATCTGGTGTTATTTTGGATCACAGTCATAAATGCCATAATATAAACAAACGTGGCCATATAATTTTGTGCCAATAATTCAAATGATTTTCTGGTGAAGGAAAAACATTTCTTTTGACAATCAGTTTTACAACAGTAGCTACTCATTGACTAATGGCTAATTTCGGCTGTCCTTTCTGTTCATCTGGGAGCTTTAGGGGGAAAATACAAGTGACTGGAAACTATTGACTGCTGGCTATATATTAAACTATCTGAACTTTCAAAGGAACAGATTTCTTTTTTATTTGTAATATAAATGAATATTAAAAACAGCTCTTGGATTGAGATGATATATCCACCCTTGAATATACCAAACTGCAGGGTGTGCCTGTTGTAACACATTAACCTTTCTGTATTAATAAATTTTATTGCCCAATCCTGTCCTTATATTGATGTATCAATGGTAAACATTGCATTTGTCTGTGAAATCTATCCATATTACTATCTGTATTTTGAAATATGAGAATTTCCTACTGGTTCTCTTCCCTAAACATCACGAATATTAGACAGGCACAGGATGTTTAGCATAACATATCGCTTTAAACAACTGTGTATTTATGAAAACACTGTTGTCTTAATTACCAGGATGGCCTTTGATAACATCCTTCTTTTGATCCAATAGTTTCAGAGGTCATATCGTATATAAATAATAAAAAACAGCACGTGTATACTTGTAATCAAAAATATATTTCCTCATTCAAACACATGAAAACAACTTCAGTTGGAACATAAAAATTAGGAGTCTCCAAAATACTTTACATAGATCAGCAAACGTCTGATAATTTCCAATTGAACACTGACGGAGTTTCTCACTTCGCTGATCTCCTGTCTGTAGAAATAATGACTGGAATAGTATCTTGCTCTTCTGATCTCAGGATCAGCCCAGCTCTTCACGGGCTTTGCCTTGTTTGCGGGGCATCTTCTTACTGCTGCTGTCCTCCAGTTCTTTGTTCTTGTAATAATGAGGAGCCACTTCCAACAGCCAGCCGCTGTCAATCTCTATCACCTGAAAAAAGAGACATTTAGAACAAAGCATATTTTTACATTTTCTCAAGAAATATTAAGTGCTTGCCTATGCAAATCTTGCTGACAAGTTTGTGGGGTAGTTTTGGTGATTCCTAAAGCATTACTATGTGGTTTCTAAGGTGCTAGGAGTGGATTTTAGTGTGTAACTATGTGGATGATAAGGTGTTGCTTACAGGATCAAGTAAAAAAAGAACCAGTCTGTTCCAATTCCTAACTTTAAAGGGTTAGTTTACTCAAAAAAGAAAACTCTGTCATTAATTAGTCACCCTCATGTTCTTACAAACCCATAAAATCTTCATTCATCTATGAAACACAAATTAAGATATTTTTGATGAAATTCAAGAGCTTCTGGGACTTTATAAACGAATCGGAACGTAAAATAGCTCATCAGACGTACTGTGGTCGCAAACACCTCCAAGACTGACATTAAAGCAAAGAAACCACTGAATAAAGTCATTATTTTTGTTTTCTTTGCCCACAAAAAAAAAATAATAATATTCTCGTAGCTTCATAAAATTACAGTCGAAACACTGATGTCACATGGACTATTTTAACAATGTCCTTACTACCTTTCTGGGTCTTGAATGTGGTAGTTCTGTCTATGCAGGGTCAGAATACTCACAGATTTAATAAAAAATATATCTGTGTTTCCAAGATAAACAAAGATCTTACAGGTTTGGAAGGACATAAGGGTGAGTAATTAATGACATCATCTTAATTTTTGGGTGAACTGACCCTTTAATATCAACCTAAAGATGAAAACTATGTCATTATATACTATATTATATTACTACATTATATAATATGGCATTCCATTTTTTACTGTGGAACACAAAAGATGATATTTTAAGGAATGCTGGAAACCAAAACATTTTGCATCCCATTGACTCCCATAATATTTTTCTGTCCATATTATGGGTGCCAATGGGAACCAAAGCAATTTGGCTACCAACACTCTTCAAAATATATGCTTTTGTTTTAAACAGAACAATATTCATATCCAAGTATACAATGACATGAAGTTGAGTAAATAAATTAGATATAGAATTGACATTTTTTGGTGGACTATCGCTTTAATATGATGCTTGGATGTGATAAGTTTGGTGATATCAGATTAAAAAGACAGCGAGGGGCAACTTTATACCTGTCTCATGAACTCTTTGGTGGTGAAGACCAGCTCGTGGTAGATCATCCAACGTGGCTGTTCCTCAAAGAGTGAGCTGTTGGGATGGACGAAAACAGTCTGCTGGTGTTTAACTGTTTTATATCCCCCTTTACTCAAGCGTGCCGTGTGGTAGAAATACCCTGCGGTCACCGACTGGAAGAAAATAAAAGATAATCACATTTAGAGCATCTCTAGAAATAGTTGGTTTCAATTAGACAGTAGTGCATTGAGTGAATATTTTGCAAAAATTCAATTGCTGATGAAATCAGAAACAAATAGGATGTGTGCACTGTTATTCATACCACAAATCATTCTTAGTCACCTAACCTGCATTCATCAATGCCAAACACCTTTAAATATACAAAAGCATCTGGTAAAATGTAGCACCACACAGTCAGCAAATATGTATGTATTCAGCTATTGTGTTAGTCTGAATGTTGAAGTACTCTGATGTGAAAAAAATCACGTCGTCTTTTAAATACTGATGATTCATCGTGACACTAGTCTCTCACAGAACAGGAAGTACTAAAAGCTCAGTCTTCACAGGTAATTTCATTAGGTTTGTTTGAAAGTTCCCTGTTCAATGTTTTTCCCTATAAAAACTATTTAAAAAAATGCAAATTGTGGCACAATTTCTACTTCAGTGTTTTTAGCCGGTAAGGGTCAAAAGTAAGAGCATCTCAAAACTTTCATTCGGTCTATAAAGCTAAACTCAGGTTCATGAAGTCAAGATAGCAATCACATGCAAAGCAGAAAGCTTCTGCACAAACATAGTGTCACTGGAGGAAATGTGAGAAAGAAAGTGAGGGGGAATAAGGAAATTACCTTGCGAATAGGCACAGTGTCACCGCTGCAGCTGGACAGTTCCACTTCGATCCTGTCCATCAGCCCCTCCAGCTGATCACGGACATCTCGAGCCCTCTTCATGGAGCGGAACTGGATGAAGTTCTCAAAGCACCACTGAGTGGAGTAACCGCTCTCTACCCACTGACAGAGGAAAAGAGAAACTATTGAACGCATTTTCTTTTCTGGCAAACATTGTGCATGCAATAACAAACCGTTTGAGCAGTGAAATCTTAATCATGAACAAAAACAAACAAATAAAAAAAAAAAAAAAATCACAAAACTCATTTGAGAGTTGGTGTTTTGAATCAGACCGTTTCTAATCGATTTCCTCAATGACTTGCAATCATTAATTGTTTAAGTCCTACTTGAAATAAACATGGAGCAACTCTCTACCCAATGAAGAGAAAGAGAGAAGGAGAAAAACTCGCTTGTAGGTGAATGTTTTAAATCAGACTCACTCAGGCAGTGAATCGTTTAGAGAATTTACTGACTCCATCACTGATTTGTGATTCATTATTTTGGTTATGTCCGATTCAAAGTGAACAGGGAACAACTCTACCCACAAAAAGAGAAGGTCACCACTGAATACTAATGAATACAACAACTTTGTGTGTTGTGCGACAACAAACACATAAGCAGAGAAGTCCGATTCATAAATGACTATGAACATTACAGTAATACTTTAGGTTATCAGGCCATTTTATAAATGGTTGTTCATGTGACAATGTGCAATTAAAAATATATATTCACAACATTTTGTATGATTGAAAATATGATTGATTGTAGGGTTGCAGCGGTATGAGATTTTCATGGTATGATGATAATTTCAGAAAGTATCGGTATTAAACAATCAGGGCTTTTTTTGGTTGAACAAATGATTAGAGAGTTAAGAATTTATATATAAATTATATAAATAAGAGTATAAGGCCATTTTTACTTTTCCCCCCAAAAAGGAATAAATATTCTGACAAAATGATGATATTGTATAGCACAAACACAATGAGGATCAGTAGAGTGAAAGCATTACTGTAAAGAATGTTTACTAAATACAGCCTGCTTAATAAATTTAAGTACTGAGCACTTCTGTAATCAAGCAATCAAAGAACTTCTAAACGCTTTATTTTATATGCCAAATATGCTTTTTTGACTCAGTGTTTCTGCTGTCATTCTTACAAAACATTGTTCATTCCAAAGTTATAATTGTACAAGACAAGAACTTCCTGCTACAGCATCTAGACATAAACACACGTACACACAGGCCTGCATAACCTGTTCAGCAATGCAACTGCTGCAAATCTCCCATAAGGAAGTAACGCTACATGTGATGAGTATTCTGACAATAACAAATCATTTCTGTTATCACAAGCCGGGCTGTAAAAGTGTACAAAACCTCAAAATTATTGCTGCTTTGAGCGATATTTCCAAGTATACACATAAACACACCTGTGTATATACATTGAGCAGCACCATGTGATCTCCTCCTGGTACCACGAAGTTCATTCGAGCGTTGTCCGCATGAACCACTTTGTCCTTGGGGCGGTAGAAGATGGAGTTGTTCACCGACAGCATGGCCGCTATAGTTAGAATCTCCTCGGAGCACTTATAACTGAAGGACAGGCCAATGAAAAATGTTTAAAACATCACAATAACTACTCCAGGTAAAAAAAAAAAAAAACAATGAATACATGAGAAAATGTGCAGTTTTGACTCACTGTTCAGAAGCCAGAATCATTTTACTCAGCATGGGGTCCACAGGAAGTTCAGCCATCCTTCGGCCGAGCTACAGTGAGAAAGGAACAAAATGAAGTCAAAACCATGGACGAAAGAGCTAAATATTGTTAAATATGGGGTTAAATATCCCATATTTCCAAAAGGGATATTTAGAAATGGAAAGCTGTAGAGTCATTTATTTAGTTCATTAATGAGTTCAGAGCCCTTATTGATACCCAGCTTTTTGTTTTGTTTATGAGGGTTTAAAAAACCAAAAGTATTCGAAAGTAGCATAATTATAGGGTTCTAAAGTTTGTTTGTTTTATTTTTCGCACCTTAGTGAGTTCACCGAGGTGGTTAAGGGCACCCAAAGCATAAAGCTGCTCCAGCGCCAACACCAGTGTTTCGTGAGGAGGAGGATCCATGAAGTCGAAATGAATCAGGTCATTTATGCCTGACACAGATCAGGAAAAACATGTTAGATTTTAAGCACATATTAAAATACATATTGTGAATAAGTGTGTCAAGTCTATTTATGTATGCATTAGAGTTCCAGTTAAAAAAATACCACACCCCACTATTACCATTGCTTGTCATAAGAAAAATATTTACAAAGGCACTCAACACTACAAACTTAGTGGAATGGCCTAAAAAGCATTTGGACACTTGAGCCATACATTGTCTGAATATCTTTGAAATTATTTCACAGAACTAATTTCATATCCATCAAACGGGCATGTGGATTTTATTCAAGATTCATTCTTACCGAGACTTTTGAGCAGCAGAACCACATTGCCCAGGTTTGTTCTCTGGATCTCAGGGACGGTGGTCTCTTCCATCTCGTGTTTAAAGGCCCAGGCGGTGTACAGCCTAAAGCATTTCCCAGCAGCCACTCTTCCTGCACGACCAGCTCTCTGATTGGCAGATGCCTGCATGATAACAAAACACATTAACAATCACTGCTTCAAAACCAATGATAACCATCATTTTAACCATATTAACCAAAACATACAACTATTTTTTTCTTAAAAAAACATACAAAAATGTAATATTTAATATGACTGAAATTAGTGACTCAAGATTAGTTCTTATTATTCTTCTCAATATTGATAATAATTAATTTTATTTATTAATGTATTAATAATGATACAGAATAGTAATAATTGGTTTATGCTATGCATCGCTATATACAATATAATTATTACTTGTATTATTATATTATAATTAGTGCTCTCAAACGATTAATCATGATTGATCACATCCAAAATAAAAGTTTGTGTTGACATAATATAATGTACGTGTATATTTATTATGTATCTATTAAAACACACTTGCACACATATATATATATATATATATATATATATAAGAAAAATATGTTTAATATTTAGTATAATATAAATTATATGAATAACAATATATACATGTAAACATTTTCAAAATGTTATGTGTGTTTTTATATATACATAATTAAAATACACAGTACACAAACATTATATATAAACAAAACCTTACATTTTGAATGCAATTAAGTGTGATTAATCATTTGACAGCACTAATTATAATATATAATAATATTTTATGATTAATATAGATGATACTACTACTACTAATAAGCAATAATGTATATAATTTTATAATAATTTATTACTTATAACTATTAATAAAAACAAACAAATAATTATTGTTGCTGGTGATATTTATAAAAATTCATTATCAATAAGAAGAATACTAAATAAATAAAAAGACATGTTGTTACATTCTTAAATCATATGTAAATCTAAATGACTTGTCTAACACTTTTGGGTCCTATGCACACTTCACAGAACAATGCTGTTGCTAGAAGCTTCTCTTACTCGTGAACAGGGAGTGACAATGAGAGATTCCATTCCTGTTCTAGCATTGTAGCTCTTTTGTTTGCAGAAACCTGGATCAATAACGTAGATGATGCCGTCGATGGTGAGAGACGTCTCTGCGATGTTTGTTGCCACCACAACCTGTAGCCCAAAAACACCACACACAGTCACTAATTCATATTCAGAGTTTAGCATATTTATCAAGATGATCAAACTAAATAAAGAAAAAGATTTCCATAGGAATTTGCATCAGTCTGGTCTGTTTGATTTTATTCTGGATAAAAGCTTCAGCTAAGACTAAATTTACAAGTAAATATGTGTATTCTTCCAAAAATTTCAACAGACATGCTGCCCCCTGCTGGACGACAAAGGGAACCGTGTTCTTACTTTGCGTGCTCCAGGTGGAGTGGGATTGAAGATCTTGGCCTGCATGTCTGAAGGCAAGTTGGCATAGATGGGCAGAACAATGAGTTCAGATATCTTCGAGCCCAGTCTCCTACATCTCTCCTGTAGTAGTTCACAGCACGCTTCAATCTCCTCCTGCAACACCAGAGGATACAGTAAACGTCAATATTACCAACATAAATATCATAAACACAATTTATGATGACAAACTGTCCCAGATATACAAAGTACACAAATACACGAACATTAAATCTTTCTGGCTCATCACAGCTTTTCCATTTCAACAAACAAAGTTTTTAATTTTACATTAATGCATTTATTGCATTTATCGATAAACAGTGGAAAGAGACTGGAAATGGATGCAGGGTGACGCAAGCTTGTATTTAGTGTAAATGTACGAACCCTCACTGATTTGAGTCAATAAATGTGTACATTATAAAACAATATCATAACATATTAGTCTTAAAGAATGACCCCCTTACATAGCTTTAGTCCAGATAACATGTTTGTTAGTAGTGCTGCAGCTCCATTATAATACCTCTGACATCCCTGTTATCAATATAAACTAGAAATATATATTAAAATATAGCTCATATAAAAATAAAAAAGCTACATTTAATTTTTTTATTTCATGTTTATTTGTATAGGGCTTTTCACTTTATTGAAAATGCATGTTACAATCAAGCAGCCAGAGGTGACTGTGTCAAAGGCAAAAACTGATAGTGACTTACTGGAAAAATTTTCACTGCTATGCCGTGACCCAGATGCAACACTACTCTTAATAGATGTATGCTTTGATAGACACGTTTCATGGCCATCCACAAAGGAAATATGAACCATAAACAGACTGCGTGCCAAGGACTGACCTGTCCTGTGAGGAAAACCAGTACGTCTCCAGCCGGCTGAGTGACGTGGATCTGTAGCACTGACACAACACATGCTTCCAGGTAGTCGGCCTCCGGAGCCTGAAACGAAAGAAAAATAATATTAACAATATGCTATGGGTGATTAAAATTCTATAAAGTTTAGGCTAAATAAATAAAACACTAAAACTTAAAATCAGTTTAAATGCTAAAAGTGAATTTAGGCATCATATTAGTCTTCTGTTTTAATCAGGCTCCATTACCTTTGTGTAGTAGATATCCACGGGAAACCTACGACCTGGAATCCTAAATACAGGTGCATCATCAAAGAAGCAGGAGAAGCGCTCTGTGTCCAGAGTGGCACTGGCCACCAGAACCTTCAGATCAGGGCGGAAACGCGCAATGTCTTTGATTAGACCGAAGAGGATGTCTGTGTGTAATGTTCGCTCGTGGGCCTCATCGATGATGACCACACTGATCAAAGAAAAAAAGAAATGATGAAAGCAATGTTGGCAGTCATATTTTAAACTGTCAAAAGTATAAAATCCATAAACGCAAGCTTCCATATCATACAAAAAATTAAAAGATCAAATATTAAAATTCTGTAAAGTAAGATTCCTTGAAATTACATAATTACAATATTTACCTGTAGCTGGCAAGGTCGGGCTCTGTGAGAAACTCTCTGAGTAACATGCCATCAGTCATGTACTTCAGGATAGTGCGCTCTGATGTACAGTCCTCGAAACGGATGCTGTAGCCCACCTATACAACATAGATGGTCAAAAATGACTAATTTACCACTTATAAAAACCACAATGTTCAGGTATAAAAATACATGTACATAATGGCAAACCTGAAGGCTATTCATATATTAAAAAAAAAAAAAATTAGTAAGCAGATGGATGATGACCTCATTTCCTAGTTTGACACTCATTTCCTGTGCGACTCTGGCTGCTACAGACATGGCCGCCACTCTTCGAGGTTGAGTACAGCCAATCTTCATTCCTCCTTCAGTGTAACCCTGATTAAGAAAAGACAAAACAATCTAGAAATGCACCTTTTTTAAATTGTTTTTGACCATAAAAAAATGGTACATGTAAAGGAAATATAACTAATGTTAACTATTGAGTTTCACACATCAAACTTTGAAGACAATCTCAAACAAAAGAGGCCCTGCATGTTCCTGATACTTTAAATTATTTTGTGAAGAAAGACACATAAACCAGTACTGGATCCACAAAAATCCTAAAACTATTGGCCAATAAATATTTTTTATAACAAGTATGTACATTTTCCAGGAGATACTGAGGGATCTGGGTTGTTTTGCCAGATCCGGTTTCTCCCTCTATGACCAAGATCTGGTGGTCTCTGATGGCAGTGAGAAGATCTTCTCTGTAAGGAAAGATGGGAAGGCTGCGTCTCACTTCCTGGAGGGACTGCTTCTGCTTCTCAGCTTGTGATAACTCAGGTTCACTTTCCTGAAGAAAACAGGAAGATTCTATACTGTTATCACTTCTTGTATTAAAGACATAGAAATATGCACAGTATTTCATTTTTCAGTGATGTTAACCTTTTCTGCGAGTGTTCCTTTCATAGTAATGGCCGTGCTGACGAAGTTGATCATCTCCTCTTCCTCTAAAATGAGCTGGTACTTCTCCTGCTCCTCCTTTATCCGGCGTTCCCGCTCTTCTCTGGCCCCGAACTGCAGGGTGGCGGTGGCTACTCTCGCCTCCTCCCAGCGGCCCTGCTCCCCACCTCCCTCTCT
>JAUMHE010000080.1:13123139-13139745 GCA_032359235.1 Enteromius mattozi | reverse complement strand
CCGATCATGAACTGGGCCACATATCGGTCACTCAAGCCCAGGATGTCATGGAGCTGGTCACTAACCCACTGTTCCAGGTTGGCCATTGTGACTGTGCACAAGAACACAACACACACTGTTTTACACAAGACTGTATCAACAAAGTGTTCGCATAATATAATGCGAATTACCAGATAATACAGCAACATAAGCGCAACTAAGTCGAACTTAAAATTTCAATAAAATAACCCGTCAAATCTTGTTTAGAAAGAAACTTATGTGTACAAGAAACATTCTGTAAAAGCTGAGTCTCTTATTTTCCGATACAGAGCACAGAAATTAACAACAGGTAAACAGCTTCTTTTTATTTATTCACATAACGTTACTTAAGAGTTATGCCCATGAAATCAACCGCACCGTGTTCAGTCAGATTTGTGTTTTATGCACATACACAATACAAACACGACTGCATCTTTATTCACAAGAAACATCACACTTACGTTAGTGTAGAGTCTCCACACGCTTTCTCCTATGAAAACATTAATGCTACTTCCGGGTCACTACGTTCTGAGGGCGACCTGTCAAAATAAAAGTCTGAGTAAAACTTTCAGACGTGCTCTAACAATTGTCACAAACTAATCGAGTACAGAGGTAATTATATGAAATTGGTCAGACGTTGTAGTTGTCGCTAACAGTTCTGCTAAGATGGATTTTAATAATTATCGTGAAACTAAATAAAACAGACGGCGTGGTCACGTGGTACATTTAACTTTTCTCAGCGCAAGTCGGAATTATTATTTGTCTTTACTAGATAAAAAGATTAGATAGATGTTACAGGCTGGATTTTATTTCAGGCTACAATGCGTGTCGACAACAGACTGTAACGTGTACATATTTTACTGCAGAAATGTTTCTACACTAAAACAATATTTGAATCCTTTACCATTTGCGGCACAATACGAACATACATAATTCCTGCCAAAATACAAGTCCAGATTTAAAGTGTTAAGAGCACCAGATGTGCCATGCTTACAATATGAATCATTATATTTTCCGGTGGACGTGTTGCAGGCAGTTCATATTAAAACGAATGCGTAATATAATGCCTAAATAAGACATAATTCGTAAAAAAGTGCTTAAAATGCTTTTGTATATTTTGTAAAGAATGTTCAATTTATTTATTGAAACGATGCATTTTAGTCTAATCAATGACGGAGAGGACTTTAATTATGAGATTAGTATTGCTCAGAAAGTTAAAAACTGTTGTGGTTTTTGTAGAAACTCTTGCATCAATAATAAATGAAAATAAAGTTAAATATACCCTTTTAGTAATATGAAATGATAGCGTTTCTTCCGACAAACCACATCATCTGGTGTGAGAGAGGAAGCAGTCTAAAACATCATCACCTCAACTCTGACAAAACATCACATGCGGAACAACTTACCAGTTATAAATATTTCGATAGAGCCACACATCATTTTGCAGAACGTCTTGCCACCGTTAGACTAGTCTGCTTGGTACCTATCATTTTGATTAAAGAAAAATATTTGGTTTCAATTTATAGATTGAGAGATATTGTCGCCTTTATGGGGGGATTGATGGCTAATGGCTGCAGACCATGTGTTGTTATATGGGCTGTATTTCTGCTGTCCTCTGTGATGGGATACAAACCAGTAATTATTGTGCACGGGATATTAGATGGACCCAGACAGTTTGAGATTTTGGCTGAATTTATCAATCAGGTAAGATCATTTATTTAACGTCGTTTTTAAGTAAAATTAACATTTAAGTAAAACTAATGCACTTCTATTTGTAATTTTACATTATATTTCAAATGTTCAAATATATTGTGATTTTAAAAAGGTGTTTTTTCTGTTTGTTTGTTGTTGTTGTTGTTTTTGACTTTCTGTAGTTATTTTAACCTGCATTTTAAAATAAGTAAGTTTTGGGGCAAAACTTTGCAGAATGCAGAAGACATAGTTCTCCTTTTTTTAAAGGATGAAACTCACCAACTTCTGTTTTCCACTTTGTTTTAGTCTCATCCAGGTACCAATGTGACTACAATAGCTCTTTATGACTACATTGCTAGTATGAAACCACTGTGGCAACAGGTCGATGGATTCAGAGAGGCCATCAGACCCATCATGGAGAGCGCTGATGATGGTGTCCATCTCATCTGCTTCTCACAAGGTCATCTAAACAATACAATATGACACTTGTTACATATACACCATTCAAAAGTTTTAGTTTTTTAAAGAAGTGTTGATCTACTTTTGATCTATTTAATGCATATTAATTTAATTAAGAAGAAAAACATACTGACTCCAAACTTTTTAACGGCTCTGTTTAATTTTTTTTTTTTCATATTTTCAAAGGTGGATTGATATGTCGAGGAGTTCTTGCAACCATGCCGACGCACAATGTTCATTCTCTGATATTCCTGTCTTCACCACTAGCTGGACAGTATGGAGGTCAGTCAGCCCTGTCCTCCTTACATTACACACACCACAACATCTCCTTTCTTTAAAGAAGAGCTTGTGCATGTTTTGTCCATGCTTTTCCAGATACGTCTTATTTGGAAAAACTTTTCCCTACATTTATCAAGTCAAGACTGTACCATGTTTGCTACTCTGCATGGGGACAAAAAATAGCTATCTGCAACTACTGGAACGGTAAGTGGATGTTTCACTTTTGTGCAAATCACTGTTCTGCATTTCATTTGATTCACAGCACATCCTTCTGTCTTTTTATTCCATCTGTAGATCCACACCAAAGAGAGAGATACTTAAAGAGCAGCATCTATCTCGCCCCACTCAATGGAGAAATACAGCACACCAACTCAACAGGTAATTTCAGACGAAATGGCTCTTAGTAACCTGTGTTTATATGCTACTCAGATGACAGCTTTTGCTTGGGTTGTTTGTGCACTTTCAATTCAGTGGCCTTGAGTTGTGTTGTGTGCTCTTGTTCCCTTGCAGCGTGGCGAGACAGCTTCCTGCGCATACAGACGCTGGTGCTCATTGGTGGACAAAATGACGGCGTTATAACACCATGGGAATCAAGGTCTCTGCAAATATTTCATCACATGATACTGAGCATCTAAAGTTTTTCAGAGTTAGAAATCATCAAAGCCTTGCATATGCTGGTAATGGGTTAATGTGGTGTTTAGCAGACTGGAATGAACATGAGAAATATGTAGAGTGACGTTTGAACTTCAAAAGCTCTTATAGGATCATGTGGTGGATTTTTAGAGTATGTTTGCAATCTCTAAAATTTAGGCCTTGAATAAAACATACTCAGTCATTTCATATCTTTTCACAGTTTATCTCTTTTCTCCCCACAGTATTTTTGGGTTTTATAACAGTAATGAAAGTGTGGTTGAGATGGAAAAGCAGGATGTGAGTGGATATATTCATTCCTATAATATTTTTATTATTATTTTGTTTAGTTTATTAAAGGAATAGTTCAGAAAATGTACTCAATCTCATGCAATCCATCATGTAGAGGCGTTTGTGTCTTTATCAGAACAAATTTGGAAAAATCTAGCATTACATCACTTGCTCACCAACAGATCCTGTGCAGTGAATGGGTGCCATCAGAATGAGAGTCCACACAGCTCCAATCTATCAATAACTGTCTTGTGAAGTAAAAAGATGCATGTTTGTAAGAAAAGAAGATGCTTTTAATTTCAAATTGTTACATCTGGATAAAGACCTCTATATATAACATTGGTTTCTCCAGTGAAAAAGTAATCTTAATAGAGACATATGCACAGATTAAGCACCATTTACATGCAAAAAAAAGTGTTGAGGATTGTAAGAGTCGTGTGGATAATTGTGATGTTTTTATCAGCTGTTTGGACTCCCATTCACTACAAATGGTCTGTTGGTGAGCAAGTGATGTAATACTAAAATTCTCCAAATCTGTTCTTAATAAAGAAACAAACTCATCTACATCTTGGACGGCCTGAGGGTGGGTTTTCAGCAGATTTTCATTTTTGGGTGAACTATTCCTTTAATGGTTTGAATTTAGTGGTGCAGTTCAGTTGTGCTAACCATTTTTCAACTCTTCCCAGTGGTATATAAGAGATGCTTTTGGCTTGAAAACACTGAACTCAAAAGGAGTCGTGGTCAAGTGTGTCATCCCTGGTGTACCCCATACATCCTGGCATTCAAACTTCACAGTCTACAAGAACTGCATAGATAAGTGGCTCACCTAACCTAAGGAGATGGAAAAAAGGAAACTGATCTTGTTACATTTGCACAATCCTCAGTGTAATCATGTCTCGTGTAACTTATGATTGTACATTTATTAATCACCTAAGATCTTTTATTTTTTGATAACATAATGTGATAAATTATTATGATGGTTTTCTAATATAGTTTTCTAGCTATTTTGTATTTATGTCAAATCAGTTTGAATATTGTAAAAAAGTTATTTTGTCCTGTCACTAGAGATAATGCAAGTCTAATGTTTAGTTACATTTTATAAATAAAGTCTAAAATAAAATATTAAATTGTTCTAAAAAAAGGAAATGATCATTGCAAAAATGTGTTTGTCAAAGGCTAGGCTATTTCTCAACGTTGATCTATATATATATATATATATAAGAGTTCAGAAGCAAAAGCTATATATATATATATATATATATATATCATCTAGTCTGTCTGGAATGACATGAAGAAACATGCATATATACATCACACACACACACACATACACATATATCATCCAGTCTGCCTGGAAAGACATGAAGAAACAGAACAAACTGAGGCAGACTAAATCCAGAAGAACTGTGGCAACGTCTCCAAGATGCTTCAAGAAACTTACCTGCAACAGTACTGTTAAAAGTTTTAGGCATTTGTGTAAATATTCTATAAAATGAGGAGGCTGTCAAGAATAATGTCATAACATTAAATCAACACTTGGTGTGGCCATTTGCATTTAAAGCAGCTTTTGCTCTTGGTCTGTGCACATAGATTTTCAGTTAGCTTTAAGGTAAGTCTCCTGAAGCATCTTGGAGACGTTACAAGAATTCTTCTGGATTTAGTCTGTCTCAGTTTGTTGTCTCAGACTGGATGATGATAAGATGTGATCTCTTTGTGGAGCACTGGCTGTTGTCAGACTCTTTGTGCAAACAAAAATCTCACTGGATTATTACACCTATTGAAAACAAATTTTTAGCTGGTGGAAATACTAGTGTTATAATAATTTTGGCCACCTCTGTGTGTATATATATATATATATATATGTGTGTGTGAATGTGTGAATGCGCATGACTGCATGAACAGCTGGAGTGCGCCACGCAGCTGCGAGCTGAAACAGGTATTTATGATGACGTCATCAAGGTAGAGCGGCGCGCGGCGGCTGCCACTCTGGTTTGGACGCGTGAGAGCTTCTGCTCGAGACCGTGAAGACACTTCCTGAGCTTCGGTAAGCGACTTTATCTGTCAGTTTGTGATTGTAACGGGATATTGTCGTTTCTCGTAACTTCTCAGGTCAGTTGACGGGTGTGTTAAAGAGCTGTTTGGTCTATCGTATCATGTTTTGTCCTCTGCCGGGTCACTCTGACGTTCCAGGAGTCAAAAGTCAGTTTCGCGTGGGTTTGTTTAGTAGCGGTTTATCGCATTTTAAGCGCTGCGATAGTGGTTTAAAGTCATTTTTGAATGAACACACGGATAGCAAAACAGAGAGTTGCTGTGATTAGTCATCGTATGGAAAGTTCTCTGCCAACGCGTCACTTATTTACATAATTTATTTGAGTTTTTAAACTGCGTTTAAATAAAAGAACCCGTGCTAGTTCTTCATAGATCTGATTGAGAGTAATAGTTTACCCAAAAAAAGGAAATTCTGTCAATATTTATTCACCTAATGTTGTTCCAGACTTGAAAGGAACATAAGAGATGTTAGGCAGACTGACAGCCTCAGTCACCATTCACTTTCATTGTATGGGAAAAATTGCAAAGGAAGTTAATGGAGACTGGCTGTCAGTCACCCACTTAACGTTGTGCTTGACATTTCCTATTGTGTTGAAGGTAAAACAGCAAGTTATACAGGTTCAGAACGACATTAAACATTGTTAGTAAATGATTACATAAATTAGATTTTTGGCTGAACTTTGCTAGTGTGGTGTCCAATTAAAGTCTTCAATAAACACATCATCTTTGTTTTCATACATGTGTTTAGAGCTCAAGGCCGATGTGTCCAGCCCGTGTAAACATTAAGACTTTATTTAGGGAGAGTGAGCTGTCGGTCACTGGATCCACCCCAGCCAAAGGACAACAGTGAACTACTGATAGATTTACACAGGTGTGTAAAGTGTGTGTTTGTGTATGCAGTTCCAAAAGCTCCTTAGCCAGTATCATGTTGTATCATTTTTTTTTTCAGTGAAATACTCGGAGATATTTTTGAGATTGTTTTTATTATTTTTATTTGTTATTAAACTACTGACCGATATTGTATTGCACTATTATTATTACTATTATAGGGCACCTGTTGCACCTGCTCATGATGACTTCTCGTGGTAAAAATGAAGGATGCCGCATCTGTGGGAGTGACCTGCAAGGCAACCAGCGGCGATGGCTGTATGCAGGTCAGAACAGAAAGGGGGCACAACCTCAGACGCCGACAGACTTTTCTAGCAAAGGAAGCTTGCCCAGATCGGCACAGAGCAGCCCATGGGGTATGACCTGCAGAGAACATGTCTAATTACATTACATTTGCTATTCTGTATACATGTGTGTTTGTGTATTCTTTGTTTTATTATGACATCAAAGTGCCATCTATGTTTTAAAGGAACACACCACTTTTTTTGGAAAATGGGCTCATTCCAAGTCCCCTAGAGTTAAACAGTTGAGTTATACTGTTGTTAAATCCATTCAAACGATCTCTAACGGTCTAATCAGATTCAATGATCTATGCTAAGCTACAGCTAAAAGTGGTACCACCACACAGGATTCAACAACGGTAAAACTCAACTGTTCAGGGGAGTTGGAAAATAAGTCTATTTTCAAAACAAAAGTGACGTGTTCCTTTAATATTGCATGTTTGATTATAACCACTTATGCTTTTATCTTTTATTTCTAGGCAGCACTTTATCACTCAGCTCTTCCCGTTCGCTCTCTAAGTCTCGTGGCCTGCTCACCCCCACGAAAGGAATAGACCTACACTGTGTGCTGACACATATATTAGATCAGCCTGTACCACGTGGGAGCGGTCAGGGGGAGTTTGTATGCGGCAAGTGTGTGTCCGTTCTGGAACGAGTTTTCAAGTTTGACACCGTCATCGCCCGAGTCCGAGTGCTGTCGAGCGAGAGACTACAGAAACTCACTCAGGAACGGGACAAGGTCAGGCGATGGGTGCGAAGCATGTACGATCAGCGCCACCCGTCTACCTTCAGGAGAAACGGAAGTTCCAGTGAGGATGAAGGGGACCGGAAGGACTCCGCAGGGGAAGGATACAGAGAAATGCTGAGGGACAACATGGCCCTTTCTGAGTATGAATGGTGGTCTGAGAAAGCGGAGTCTTGTCCGTATTACAGGAGAACGGGGAAGCGGTGCCAGAAGGAAAAGATGTGTGAGTGTTGCGACTCCTTGAGGGTGTCCGACTCGGACTACGAGTCCGTTTGTGGGATTCCACGTCACTTGCCCGATCAAGCCTTCACATCGTCGGGCCTCTCTCGAGAAAAATCCTGCAGCATGCCTCTTCATTGGTCGAAAGTGCCATCTGTCAGATCCAGCCCCGCCTCGTTGTCCGGTTCCTGTCATTCTTTGCGCTCTCAAACCCGCACTGCCTCCGTTCAGTCGCTGGACTCATTAGACGGCAATGATCCCTTTGATTGGCCAGAAGAGCATTCGGCCATTATAGACACCGTTTTCAAAGAGTTAAGGAGAATTGAAGGAAAGCCGGTGAGGTCACCTGCTGGAAGTCGCATTCCTGTGTTGCACAGAGGGGACATGGTGAATGGGAAGGACAAGGTGGGACTGAAAGCGGGGTTAGTGAGAGTCCTGAATTTTGGAGAGGGCGACAACGGGATGGAGGATGAGTTTGAAGAAGAGTGCGATGACATCCTGACCGAGCTAAAAGACGACTTCATGCCATTGCATAGAGAGGTGAGGACTTTCAGACTGTTTTAGATGTGTTTTTGAAGCTTTTTAGTTCACTTTTTTTAATCTGTCTTTTTAGGCATCCGCAGGTAGGGTGCATCATGCTGTGAAGCAGTTGCGTGAACAACTCGTTCAAGCTCAGGCTCGCATCAGAACTCTGGAGGCACAGCTCAGGGACACCAGCAAACCAACAACCGATGTTCCTGAAAAGCAGCTAAAATCTTCGCTAGTGGTAAGTAAGATGAGGCCGGGATAATTAAATTAAATGGCATGGGTGTTTCAAGCGATCGTGTGCGCCGTGTGCATTGTGTTTAAGAGGCTTAGCACAGCACATCTGAGGCACACCCTCTCCTAATCTTTTTGTTGACTTTTTGCAAATGATGCCTTATATAGGGTATATTACTGAAGGTGTGTGGATGTTTTTAAATATATAGTGTTTGGGTTTGCCCACATAGAGAGGTGTATACACACACATACTCGCACACACTCCTCTTCTAGGAATCTTCCCAGACCAGAGGAGTTTGCCCTAGGCTTTCTTTCATAACAGGTTTGTCAGCTACTTCATTTTAATGTGATTTTTCTTTCTTTCAGTCTCATTTCAGATAAATACACAAATACATTAGTGCTGTCAAATGATTGTGTTTACATAATATATGTATGTGCACTGTGTATATTTGTACTGTGTGTGTGATTTATTTATTTATTTATTTATTAACACACATAACTCCTTGGAGTTGTGATTGATTGATCAGCTGACCACATTGCTAAAACTGCCTGGTCCTGCAGATTTGCTTTATTCAACATTAAGAAGATCAGGCCCTTTCTTTCAGAACACGCTTCACGACTCCTTGTTCAAGCTCTTGTTCTGTCCAGGCTGGACTATGGCTAATGCTCTCTTGGCAAGTCTTCCAGCCAGTTCCATCAAACCTTTACAATTAATCCAGAATGCAGCAGCAAGATTAATTTTTAATGAGCTGAAAGAATGCAAGTCACACCTTTGTTTATCAACTGTTATCTGTTTATCAACGGGCTACCAATAGCTGCTCGCATAAAATTCAAGGCATTAATGTTTGCCTACAAAACCGCCACTAGCTCCACACTAATTTACCTAAATTCATTACTTCAGACATATGTGTATGTGTAATAAGTTACATTTATTCAGAAAGACAACACAAACACCTTTAAAAGCAAAATGTTTCACAAAAATACATTTGTTAGGATTCTGATGACTGGACAGAAGATAAACTCTTAAATATATTTTTTTAATAAAAAAAGGAGAAATAAATATAAAAAAAGTGCTATTATTGAAAAACGAAATAAATATAAATATATCTATATAAATAACTAAAATTAAAAATTACTAAAATTAAAATAAAATTAAAATGAAAACTGAACATATAAAACAGAAGCTAATTTAAAATGTTAATAAATAATGTAATAGAATATAAACAAGTATTTGGACATAACAAGAGAAAAAAGACAGCTGGGAAGATGGAACAATAGGCATATTATTATTAATTTGATAGTTAATGAATTTGATGTGTTGTTATATAATGCAATGACTTTATGCGCTGTTACATAAAGTATGATTTTTAAGTGCCAAAATATGTTGTGGTCACTGTACATAACTACTCTTAGTTACATGATTTACCTTAATTCGGCATTTTACAGAGTGCTGTAATTTCATAGCACTGGTGCATGCAGGGTAGGAGCTATTGAATGGTTGCTCGCTAGTGTGAGCTGATAGCTGTTATATAACACCAGTGGAATGCAGTCATGAGGAGTCACAATGCCATGAACTGTTCCTCAGGCATGACATGGAGTCATTTTGCTGGGAATGATACCTATCTGATCTGTTTTGCCACACAGACCAGTCTGAAGAATAAAAATGACCTCATAGAGAGTCTCAGCCAATCGCTGCACAGCAGAGAGAATGTAATCCAGGTGAGTACTGAATTAATGAACTCATTACAGATTCAGGATAAAAACAGATTATGTGGAGGTCACGGATGTGTCAGTCATCCATGTGCTCTCCTCTCTTTAGGAATGTGTGACTTTGATCCAGAAGCTGTGTGATGAGCAGGGGCTGGAAACACAGGACACTGATAAACTCATTAAAAAACTGGCCAGCGCAGTGACTGATACACGCAGTGAACGTGAGGTGAGGTCTGAATGAGAATGAAAAGACTGCTCAAAATTCTGTTGTTCCTAAATTAGGATCATTATAATTAATTACTATAGTCTAACAATCTGATCATATAATAAAACCCATTATTTAGAAGTGAATGAAACCATTATTTAGTCACTTTATGACCTATGATATTCCTTTTGTCAGCATCTTCTAATAAATGAAAAACTGTGTGTATGTGTGTGTGTGTGTGTATACACACATTTTTGAAAGCATTAATACTGTTCTGTCAAACTTTCAAATAAATGCTGTTTTTTTTGCAGCTTTCTATTCATCAAAAGAAAACAATAAATGTATCATGGTTTCCACAAAAATATTAAGCAGCACAACAATGTTGAATGTTTTTAACACTGATAGTAATCAGAAATGTTTCTTGAGCTCATGTTATAGTGATTTCTGAAGGATCACATGACACCACTAAAGATTCATCTTTTCCATCTGAGGAGTAAATACTTTTTTAAAATATTAATTAAAAACCATTGTAATTGTAATATTTTACTATATTACTATTACTACATCTTTGATTAAAAATTGATGGTGAACAACATAAAATGCTTTTTCCAAAGGCATTTTAGAGATTTTACTGACCCCAAATGTTATTGTTTGTTTTATTCCATTATCAACCACCTTCATTTTAAGCAGTTTTGCTATATTCCCTGGTGTTTTGAATCTTACAAGCATAGCATAAGTACACAGACAGTATACAGTGAAGCTCTGGCTAACACACCCAGTCAATGTAAGTTTTGGCTGGGTTCCTGTGTTGGGTGATTAACTTGAGTACAAGAGCACTTGTGTGTTTGCTTGGCCCAGGTAACACTGGATGCACAATGTTCCATAGTGCTTATAATTTTCTATGTTAATGTTTTAATCAGGCGGTCCTGGAGGCCCAGCTGTCTGAGGCAAGCGAGAGAGAGAAAGCTCTGGAGAAACAGCTGCAGGCCATGAGAGACGCTGGCAGAGAGCGAGACAGAGACTTCATCACGCTCAACACTGTGCTCCAGTGTAACCAGGATGTTATTAACGTGAGTCAAACAAACAGTGTGCTTATTCAATGGTACACACATACTGTTTACTTAATCACTTGGTTAGTAACTGCTGCTATTATCCTTGAGTACTATTCACTGAAGAATAAACGAGGCATCGATGCCTCTTATACAGAAAACGGGCTCCTCAAAGTGCAGTGGGTTTTAGTTTCCCAATTATTTAGTCTGGAGACAAAAATCAATCAATGTTTTGTATCTTCAAATAGCACCTGCGTGTAGAGCTTGCGGAGAGAGATCAAGCCCAACAGGAGATGATGAAAGAATGGGAAGTGTGGAAAGAGAGAGATTCAGCTCTGACTGCACTGGTGAAGGAAAACAAAGACTATATTTCCCAGCTAAAGGAGGCGCTGGAGAGTTCAAGCCGAGATGTGAAGGTAGACATGGCGTTATCTTCCTTGGCTCCTCTAACAAAGTTCTGTTGATTTAGTCAATGGATAATTTCCAGTAGTCAACTATTAACATTCTGCCCGTAGGCACTCTCAGACTCGCTGATTGGACGGGGATTGGAAGGGGGCGGAGCTGAGGCTGGATTAGTCAATCAGCTGCGAGAGAAAGAAGCTCTGCTGGCGGCGAGCTTTAGAGATAGAGAAGAGCTCAGTGCCAACATGCTGCAGGAAATCTCAAGGCTCTCCTCGGCCTTAACCGATGCCGAAAGCATCATACTGGTATACGTCTGACTAAATCATAACTTTAGTTTCCCATTTTCAAAAAGTTCAGCTCATTTCCAATCATTTTTAGTGTGCTGAATATCTCAAAAAAACCCTGAAAATCTGAATCTAATAAATGTACTTCATGATTTAGCCATTTCATGATGCAACAGAAAAGCAATTGTGCCACCTGGTGGTGTGTAAAGACATTGCTCTGGCCTATAACAGTAGTCTTTACTGAAAGCAAAGTTTTTGTAAGTTTTCATCAACCTCCATGTTCTTTTAGGACCAAAGAAAAAATCACAAACAAGCCATCACTGCACTATCAGAGCAACTCAAGAACACACTCAATGAGCTGAGAGAGAAAACCAAGGAGAAAAAGGAGGCTGAACTAGGCTGGAAGAAGGAAAATAAGGACAGAGCTTTTGAGGAAGGAAAACTAAGAGACAATCTTCAGAAGAGGGATAAACTCATAGAAGTAAATAACCTGTTTCTAAACTGCTACCAGTGTAACATATCCTTCATAATCACAAATTACTGATGAATTTTCTTGTTTGCCCTTCATAGCAAGTACTTCTGGAGTTAGAGGAGCGGGACGGCGTGTTAACAGAGCTACAGCAAAACATCTCTAGCAGAGTTGGACCCAGAACAGCTCTTAAACACACACTGTGAGTTTAATGATGTTGTGTATACACCGAATTTCATAACTGCTCAATATATTGTTAATGACACTACTTCCACTAAGTGCAATCTCTTCATTTTTGAAAAATGAGAATCTGAAGCAATGGTTCATAAAGCTAATTCTGTTAAATTCTTATGCTAATTCTCTAGCTGTAAAAATGAAAGGAAATCAAGACAGGCCAGTGTATGCGAATTGTGAATGGTGGCATTTGCGTGTTCTGCTAGATTGCTTAAAATGGAACTTTTGAGAAATCTGAGTTTTATATTATGAAATGTTTTTTTATGACAGGGCCATTACAGGTTGCTTTAGTAATTTAGATACACAACTGTAAAATGTTGTGATTATGTCCCACACTACCAGATTGTGGTTTAAAGATTTACGTAGGTACACACACATGCATTTTCAGCACATGCTTTGCTTATTAATTAATTCATTCATTATTTTTCCATAATCCCACAATCCCTACTGCCATTATTATTATTATTGTCTAAACTGTTTTATTAATTGTAAGTGGATATGTTGAATACTGCTTTTCTTGTTAATGTTTGATTTGTCGTTTTCCATGTGATCTTATATTTGTTCTGTGTTTATGAATGTTTTTTCATGTTGATTTGTTTTGGAGATGCCTTTATAGTCCCAAATGGGATGTGCTATCTTCGTTCTAGTGTAGAGAAGACGTTTGCACAACAGAAGGATTTACAGACTCTTTGCAAAGCAGTTTTTTAATCTGTTAATTTTATTTGGGTATGCGGGAATCCCCACAACTTGGTGCCTACCTCATAAATCACATTTATAATGACGCCTCAAGTTTGTGTGGGTTTTGTTGGAGGTTTTCTTTTATGTCTGAAATATTAAAGGTTCTTTCTTGAGAACTTAAGGGTTTAATTGACAATAAAGCCTCAAAAAATCTAAATGACTCTACTTTTGTGTGATCATTATGTATGTCTTCATATTACATATCAGATGTTTTTAGGGTCTGGAAAAGTGATAAAAATATCTACTGTCAAAACATTCGTCTAGGTATGCTTGTCGATACTATATAAATAAAATTGTGTGTGTGTGTGTAATATATCCATACAATTATATGTACATACAACAATCTTAATGTTATAGTTATACTACACAATAATTAAATATAGAAATATTTATATATTTGGAATGTAAATATTACATGATTTGATAAAAGATAGAAACTCTTAATGGTAGTTTTACAGTAATATGAAAGCTTTTTTCAGACATTCTCCATTGTAATTATCTGAGATCAATGCAAGGCATTTGTTTTTGTCATGCCTTCATCCACTAAATCAAAATATCTTTTAATAATTCATATAGTTTGCCAGACTAATTTAGGTTGTCTCTGTTGCACATCACAGCACGCTATCCGTTCTCATCATGTAACAGGATCTTCACTGATTGAGTTGCAGTGTGAATGGAGCTGAATGATCTGCCTCCATTGACACTCGTTCATTAGCGTGTCTCGCGTTACCCAATCAGAGCTCTGTGCGCGTCCCCAGAGGAACAGTTGCGTTGGAGACAACCAACACTTTTAAACCCAAACACCTTGGAGTTATTCGGATTGTTGCACTGATGGTGAACTAAAGTAGTTACCAAGGGTGCACCTTTATATTTTGCAAGTGCCCCAGTGGAAATTACGCCCCTGGTAGTAACGTACCATGATCATGAAGCGACCGGTCCAGTGCGCTCCTTCTCCGGCGGTGGTTGTGGGATCTAAAGGCTGGAGGGATGCGACTGTCCGCTCGATTCTGCGCGCTGAAGATCTTCGGCGTCAAACTCACACAGACCAGCTGCACTCATCTACACGCTACCGCAGCGTTGGGACACCCGGACTTCCTCAGTTAACAGCTCACAGTGTAAACAGCGACGTCGATAAGGAGCACAATGAGACTGACTGGGAAAAGAAAGAGGAATTCCGACCTAAATCCATTGGAAGTATGGTAAAGTACCTCAAAAGTTGATACGGGGGCTATTTTATAACAGTACAGCAATAATAGTAGTGAAAGGCCCATTTGCCATTATAAAACTAATAGTTTTGGTCCTGGTTTCGGATTGGCTGAGGCGTCGTTATGACGTATTGCGCACCACTAATTACTAATAACTGATTGTTATTTTTAAGAACGCTTTTAATTGTGAATGTTTTGCATTTCATATTGCAATGTACGTTTGTATGCTTAGTTTTGTACTGAATATTAATTTTATATAAGCACTAATGTCTAAAAGGGACGTTTTTTTAAAGAATAGAATTAGAAAGTGCTAGATATAGAGGGTCAAGTAAAGATGAATAAGATGTTTTTTAATCGTTTCTTGAAGATGGCTAAAGACAGCTGCTCGGACTGAGTTTGGCAGGTGAAAGTAATCAATCTCAACTGCAAATAATGCATAGGATAATTAAATCGTAGCCTACCTCAAATACTTTCACTGAAGCACTGCTAGCTTCGCGCTAGCTTTCTGAGGCATGACTTCTTTGGTTTGATTGATCATCTAAGTCGTTTTAATATTTTAATAAGCGCTGAGGCGCAACAGAAAATTTACAATTAAAACAAAGTCTTAGGATAAAAGCAAAAAAGCTTGCACTTTATCCTAATCAGATATCAGAAAGAAAAAAAAAGCTGACCTGTTGCTATGGTAACGTTTTTCAGTTTTGCTGTTGTTGTTGACATTGCTGTCATTTAAGAAGCCAGTTTGTTTATTATATTCAATTTAGCAGCATAGACAGCAATTCAAGCGGGACAAGTTTTCATCTGCAATTTAAACGTTTATATTAGGCTATATTAGTTCCTGCCCGTTATTGAATGAGCTAGGTTTTCTAGAAAAATGAATTCACCTGTTCAGGTATTTTCAGTGGTGCTCATGTAGATACGTATAGGCCGATTAAACTCTATATAATTCGCACACTGATGCAAGTAAACACAAAATTGCAGTCTGGGTGAGCATAATATAAATCATTTCAAAACATTTAAAAATGTATGGAAATTAATAAGACTAGAATTAGAAGTTGTATTTCTTGTTGGGCTACATGTTCAAGAGAAGTACATACCATATTCATACAATATGATAAAATGTTGTTTTTCTTTGATAGCTCACATCTGGAGTCATTAGCAGGCCTTTTCCTCCGCCGGCCCTGCGTGATCAGAGTGCAGTGGTCAGTACCTGTATGGCGGGTGATTATATGCGGGGTGTGAGAGAGGTGGAGGGTCACCTGCGCAGACAAGCAGGCAGGGTCACACAGGAGGGCACCAGGGTGGAGCATCAGAGGGAACGACTGGAAAAATTGCTCCGCAGTCTTAGGAGAGCATTGCTGGTCAATCACCAAAGTGCAGATGGCAGAAAGTTTCGGCCGGCCACTACAGAGACAGTGAGTAGCTACAGTATATATAACTGTAGTCTATTTTAAAATGACCCCATGAGAAGTTAGACTGTTAGAGATCAAATGTGGCCTAAAATATATTAAGCATCCTTCTTTTGAAAAATAAGGAGCGCAAAATCATGGCTTCCACTATATGTTTTGTCAAGCTACGGGATGGAGCAGATGATCTTCTACGCCATGAACGAAGAGGCCTGAATGTACTAAAACAAGAATTGGAGAGCATGTTGAAAAAGACCTTGACTCAACAACAGGTGAAAAAAGGGCCTTGCATAATGTAGATATATAGCTAATGCCTATAAAGGAATGTTTTCACATGAAATAGGAGGCCACACTGTTGTTTTTCTAAAATACTATCTAGTCTTAAGATAAACTATATAATCTGAATTTATAAGCACTGCTATTGAAAAGCATGGGGTCCACAAGATTTACAAGAAATGTGTATGTTTTAACACAGCAAGAATGCAATGACTATGCCCACACCCATATCACACTGCAGCCGAAGCCTGGTTGCCCACTGAAGCTAAGCAGGGTTGAGCCTGGTCAGTACCTGGATGGGAGACCTCCTGGGAAAACTAG
>JAUMHE010000080.1:13084003-13105710 GCA_032359235.1 Enteromius mattozi | reverse complement strand
TGTGCACTTGGATGGGTTAAATGCAGAGCACAAATTCCAAGTATGGGCCACCATACTTGGCCACATGTCACGTCCTTTCCTTTCCTTTCCTTTCCCAAAGTAACCTTCCCAACACTGTGTACAGATTTGGAATGGCATGAAGGTGATGACAACATTTTTATGCTCGGATGAAATAACCCTTTAAGTTTCAGACATACTACTTGCTTCAGGACATAATATCGTCATAATCTTTATCAAATTTAAGGATGATAAAATTTAGTTTTTTTTAATTATCACTCACAAAAACACAGGCATAAAAGAAACCAGAGCTTCTGTTAGCTAATGAAAAAATCATTAGCACTCTCTTGATAGCATAAGGCTTGACCCCTAGAATCAAGGATATGGATTGGTCGTTGTCAGCCAGGTTCAGGTCACACTTGTTCAGTTGCAGCCTTGTTAAAGAAGCGAAGGCATTATTTGAAATACGAGCCTTGCATTGACTCCCTCACTAGGGTTAAAACAGCCAACTCTGTCATTATTAGCACACTTGACCATCACAGTGGCCTTTGGATCACAATTAGCTCTTTTTAAGCTTGTTTTTTTATTTTACTTTTTTAACATAAGTTGTTAAGTTTTTATGTTATGGCTTGTTTGTTTAACCACCCTTACACTTGAATAGTGAAGGCTTTCATATTGTTTGATGTTGAACAACCGGCTAATCTGTTTTGGTACCATATGAACATAAAGGGACCAACCATTGAAAAAAAAGATGCTTTTCAAACAGATTTTGCACTCCCTCATTTACCACAATACTTCTAAGTTATCACAGGCATTTGGCAGTAATTGATAATACATTCATTGTAACCAAAGAAAAATAAAATGTACTCTAGTGAACTGGTTTGTTCAGACTATTTATTTCAGTGAACTCAACTTGTTTAAAATATTTTCACTAATTTATTACATCAGCACTCAGAGTCTCCCACTTAAAAATGACAAAATGTCCATGGCAGCCATAGTTTCCACCAAAATACGAAAAAAAAGTCACTACAGTTCTTGCTTTTACGATAAATCCAAAATAATAATGTTTTACAAGTCTTTGTCATTTTTTTTTTTTTTATAATGAATAACAAGTTTTTATGAACAACAATAACTGTATAAGCAATGGTATTTTGAAGGAAAATATGATTACTTGGTCTATTTTTGTGAAGTTCATGCTGCATTCCATGGCTTTTTTGTGGTAAAATACTTTTAAATACTGCTTTTTATCTCAGTTCCTATGTAAAGTTATTTATCCAATTTTTTCTTTACAGTCAAGCGAGATACGAAACTTAAAAAAAGATCTGTTTCAACATAACAGTAGGACATCACTAGTTTGTAGTTAAGGTTATCAATCAAATCAGTGGTCAGTATACCACAAAAGTGTTTGTCCAGTGGTCTGCTCCTCTCATCCTCTGATGACAAGAATGACTCCCTCTGGTTTGTGTGTCAATGCTGGCGCCATTGCTGGGGGGATTGGTTTATGTATGCGTGTTTAGATATATGTGTGCAAGTCAGGGAGAGGGCAGTATGGGTTTTTGTATTTGAAATGGTAAATTAGCAGATTACAACCCTCCCAGTAAAACCTTCCCTTTGTTTAAATCTTAATGTCATCGTAAATTAAAGGGTTGATATCCTCCATTTCACATTCTAGTTTTTTTTGTCTCTTGATCTTTATGTTTCTCTTACTCTTTCATACACACAAACATACCCACACACATGAAACACAGGAAATGAATTCAGGTGTCAGAGTCCAGCAGGGTTGGTTGGTAGACGGTGACTAGTTAAACAATTGGGTCAGTCAAAGAGGGTTACAGATCTCTGTTTAATAATGGGTACTGTCTAACAGAACCATCTTCAAAGACGGATAACCAGTTGTCCTAATTAGTTTCCAACAACACAGCTGTATGCTCATCAGTGTACAGTGCTTCCTTACAGCTCAACAAATTCATTCTGTGTGCTTTGTATGATTTGACGCGTTCGAATTTAATAAAGGAAAACGTGTAATTTGATCATTGTAAGTGAAAGTTTTACCTAGAATAGCAACAGAATCGAGTAAACAGCCAGCTGAGTAAAACAGATTATGGAAAAAGAAAAAAATGGGGACTTGGTTCAATCCATCGGTTGTTGATTGAATGGAGGCAGATGTCAGCTTGCAGTCCATTGTGAGAAAGGAGCAGAGTTTAAGTTCAGTATACATCACCGGTCAGTTTCACAGGAAAAACTAGTTTTGATATTTTAATTAAAAGTTACAAGGACAAAATGTGTTACAACAAATATGTTACAAAATGACTCATTAACAACTTAAAATGACTTAAACTTGCTGGGTTGCATTTTTTAAAATAAAGGTATTCCTCTTTACATTTTTGTTAACAAGAAAGGATATCCAAGAGCCATGTGTGCAAACTAAATGGTTATTTCAAATGAGTGTTTGTAAATAGTAATTGTACTAATGTAATGATGTGATTTCAGATTTTGTAATTCATGCAAGTTACATATTAGGATCCTATTACATTATTATGAGAGCCTGAGTTGAGGAGGTATAATTAGAAAGTGATATTTGAGAGGCATTTCCAGTGCATGCTCAATAAATGTGCATAATCTGATATGGTTTAAAGTGCATCAAAGATTTCACCAAAGTCAGATTCATGCTCTAGAAGTGGGAGTCAAGAGTTTGATTCTGGCTCATTTTGTGTATTAATCCCAATTTGACTGTCACCACATATTTTCCTATCATCTCTACCTCGTCTCTGTAAAGCCGACCACCACCAAAAAGAGATCTTTGAAATTGCACAATGTCCCTCCAGGCTGTCCTGAAAAAGTATGTTTCAAAGTTCGTGTCAGGGTAATTCTGAAGAAGAACCAAGTTACTTTCATTTTGGACAAGTTTGACTGCCTTGAAAAAAAAAAGTGTGAAATGGGAAAGGTGAGTTTGTATTAACCCCTTGTCAAGTGAGTGAGTGAACATGAAACATCTGGAGAGGTCTTGTGAAAGTTTTGATTAGATCAAAACAAGTGTTGCTGTGTTGATTAATCAGAGCACAATTTAATGCTGTTTATACCTAATGTTATATATAATTGTGATTCACAGTTTCCACTTTGTGCAGCTAAAAAGCCAGTAAGACATACAAAAGCTGATCATGATATAAAGCTGAATCCAAAATTGGTGCAATCAGTGTCCTTGTACGTTTTAGTCAGGCTAATTTATTGAGGGCTCTGGCTTTGTCTTAATTTGGTGTCTCAAGACTCTCGCCGGGTTCGTAATTGTCAATTTAATTTCACAGTGACATTTCACAAAATTTTTACGGTCATATTTGCAGGTGCAGGTCATTGGTATGAAATGTGTCGGGTTTTTTTTCTGAGCTGGTCGTGCAGACCTGTTCTCTGTCACTGCCAGCACTGAACTCTGAAGTTGAGAGTAATTGGGGACCTTTCAAACATGAGGTCATTAGCAGTGGAGATATACCACACCTAGAATCAAAATGAAAACATTTCTGTTGATATTCGTGCTGGAAGTTTATAATTAAAGCTCGGAAGGCTAATTAGTTGGATTATTAAGGCATGTTGAAGGAATGTGCTTCTAATGGAAAATAGAAACATGTGAACCGCTCTGTTTTCTCACTCTTTCATGCAGTTATTTTCTGATCATCTCTTTGCGAATATAACCCTCAGTGTTTATTTCCCCTCATGCACTCATTAGCAATGAAAACATTGTGCACGCTTTTACTCGTAGATCTTGGACAGAAGAGCATTGTATATGTTTGTAAGTTCTATCAGGGATTCCAAAAAGAGGCAGAGTTTGAGATCAGCAAGTCGCATTTTATCCTTAGAGATGGTCATTGTTGCCAGGACCTCGAAGCCAGGGCCGCAGCCTCAACGCATGCTGGAAGTTGCATGCATTCCACTGTATCCACATCATTTTGGGGGTTGCGGGTAAGATGGGTTCACTGTCTGATCATGACTCATTGGTTAACAAATCATCTAATTCACTTTCATTTTTTTAGCTCTTCACCATGACTGCTCATAAACTTTAAATTGTGGTAGCCCACTAATTTGTATATACAGTGAGGACACGCACATGCTGACTTCAGTCACCAGAGAATAAGTCAGTAGTCAGACATAAACTCTATTGGCAGCCAAAGATGTGGTTCTGTTCAGTTCACCAGACTAACATAGTGGAATGCATTCATATTCTAGCAGTCATTAAAATGGCAGTATGCAGATGTTGGTTATGTCAGATAATTTCTTCTCCACCTACACAAACATACTAATGCTTTATGAAGACATCATTCTCTAGTATATAACCTTTCTGCTACCTTTCCAGAGACATATAAATTGCCAGTGTAATTCCAGTGTCTGAGGGTTTCTTCCAGTCGCAGATGACCAGTCAGGATCCAGTCTGGCATGAAGGAAAGATTTGGAGTGCTGCTGAGCCATGGAGGTATGTTACTAATTCACCTTATTATACAGTACAATATTGACTACTCGTTGAGTCAGAGTCTGACTCTAAACCAAGAAAATTTCCTGCTGAAAAAACCACAACTGGCTCCACACTAAGACTACAATAGTAGACAAAAGAGTTGTGACTAGATTTAACGTCTATTGCACATGTTAGAGTGGACACCAGTGTTTCATGCATGTTACAATGAGCATAACGCTAGCTGTGATGTCCGATTGGCAAACAAATGACTTGTTCAGTGATTATACAATCAGTCAAAAGTTTGGAATAATTTGGAATTTTTAGTGTTTTTGAAAAATGACTCTTATGCTCACTAAATCTGCATTTATTTAATCAATAGTAAATAAAAATAGAAAAACGTTCTTTTAAATATTTCACAGTATTACTGTCATTTTTGTATTTTTGATCAAATAAATGCATAAGGGAGCGAGCATAAGGGATGTCTTTCAAAAACATAACAATAAAAAAAATAACAATTCCGAACTTTTCACCGGTAATGCGAATATAAATAGTGGTACGTTCTAAAAAAACATTCACTGTTTTTACATTTTGGTTAAGCAGAGTGAATCCAGTAATAAAGTTGAAACAGCTGTAATGTAATCTTTGTTTAGGAATAAGACTGTAACGTGATTGTCATGTTGGAAGCATTTTCTGAACAACTAGCTTGAGAATGTAAATTTGGCAAATAAAAGTCAATTGGCTTGTAAATGTTTTACTTTAGAAGCCAATGGCTTCCTTGTCATTTTTTTTTTTTTGGTCTGGGGCTCTGCTGCATCTTTAAGGTACATGTCAAGCTCTTTATTCATTTAGCACTAAGCTTGCCTTGTGATACTTTAATGGAAAGTCCATGTGTCCATGAGAGGGAGAGAGAGAGGTTCTTTAGGTCCAGCCGACATGCTGAGTTAATGGAAGTAATCCTACACCCTAATGAAATAACAATGGTGCTGGACAGGACACACACACGCACACAGACACACAGACACAATTCCTCTCTGTCGCTCTCCTTCTCCTATGTCTCTCTCTCTCTGTCTAGCTGTTCGGATATGATGTGCCCTCCAAACTCACACTATATGCAACTGTAGATCATGCATCGCTGCTGTGACCTCCAGACAGCGCGTAGTCACATATAAAATTAATTTAATTTGCCGGCACAGACTTTTTCTTCCACATTTCTGTTAGTTTAGGGAGGATGGCGAAAGTCTTTAAGTGATTTGACCTTTGCCCTTTTTAAGTCGATGATACCAAATTTGATTAAAAAAAATTGTTTGTATATATGTTTTTTTTTTTTGCTGCCTTCTTAATGAAGGATGAAGTGCTTCAGTGGGATTTAAAGTCTGGCAAATAAAACTCTACTCTGTTAGTTCCAAATATTTATGATTAGACCCGGAGTATCCAGCCTCTGCAAAAAAACAGAAGTCAGAGAGTACACAAACACATAAATACACACTCTCCCACATGTACATAGACACATCGGCTTATTTTCAAACTGACGCTTACAATAAATGAGTCAAACGGAAACATATGCATTGTGCTGTTTGAGGAAATGTTGTGAATGATTTCCAGAGGCAACTTCAGTCTCTCTCCTACATGCAAAGACACATGGAACTTGATACCAAGACGTCTACATCAGCGACAATTCTGAAATAACAAACATGTCAGAAGTATTTCTGTCACACTCTCCTCTGCTCTCTCTGCCTCTGTTGATTGTTTCTGACTCGCTGAATTCACTGTGTAAGTGCTTCGGATCGTGAGCGTATTTTCTGGGCTCCTTTCTTCAGGTATTAGCAGAATTTATGAGGTGTTAAATATTTCCTTTGTTCCCCGAGCAGGCAGCTGCTGGAACCATCAGAGCCCACACGGCCAGGCCGAGTTCATTAGCCTGCTTAAGGAGCCTGTCTCTAGGGCTCAGTGACCACAGTCCTCCCCTGCCTCCCTTCTCTACACTTATCAAGAGTACGGTTACAGCACTTGAAATACTAATGAAATCTATTAAATAATGTCTTTTCATTACAGTCCACCGTTGATGCATGAATCACTGCTGAAAATGCAGAGGAGAACTTCTACACGGTCAAGCCACAGTACATCAATTACACTCGAATAACAGACACTGGCGCTATACAAATGACACTCGGGCAGCCTGTTTGCAGAGCACCAACCAGCCTTTAGAATTGATAAACTGTCATATTTAACTATACAAAGTTCATCACTGTCACCACAGAGACTTCAATAAATGTCCACCTGCTCTCTGTGCTACAACTTGGTTTAAATTCAAGTTCATGAAGTATTAACATTAGAAAATTTTAATATTTATTATAATTATAATATTTACTCATCCTCATATCATTCCAAACATGAATGCTTGCTTTTTTCTGTTGAAGTTGATTGAAAAAGAAAATAATTTTGCTCACCATTGTTCTGATTGGCCATAACGTTTCTATCGTTCATCAGCTTTAAAAAATTGTTCAGAAAAGTTTTCTTTACCTTTATCAACCTTGATATGAACAGCTTTTAGACTTTTGAGTATACCAGTTGAGCAGTATGGATTAATTTCCTTTGAAGACCAGCTGAAACATTGTTCAAAACATATTTTTGTGGTCCACAAACGACAAAGCCGTAAGAGTTTGCACGACATGTGGGTGAGTAAATAACGGCGGAATTTTCATTTTTGTGTACTAACTTCTTAAATCGCTATAAAAGAACCAATGTGAGACCGCAGATGAAGATTTCTGCTGCACTTATTGTTTTTTATGCACTTATTGCACAATATCTGGGCAACATGGGCCTATGTTTGCTGTGGGGGAGGGGGCATATACCGTGCGTCTTCACGCCAGCATGCCAGATGCAACCCCATTCGCGCCCCTCTCGGTGTATTTTTATTCTTTGTTTGACAGGCATCTTCTGGTTCTACCGCGTCAGCACAGTGCAGTGTGGAGCCAAAAGTTTTGCACAGGTCTATAAATAAGAACCCGCTGAGTGCATGCTAGCCCTCCGCCCCAAAAAGTACGGCCTGCCTGCACTTGCTCTTAAAGACCTTTGTACTGATTTAATTTCGTTCTTTTAATTAGTAGCTTTCAATCATTCATTTCCGTTGAACAGATTTTGATTCCTCTAAATTGCACTTAAATACGAAGCACTTTTAAAATGACATGAGCAGAGGTGTGTGCTCGTCTCTCTTATGTTTTGAGAGAGTGGGGAAATGTTGTTTCTTTCCTGATGTTTATGGAGCCAAATTCTCATGCAGCATGTGGAGTTAAGCCTGCAGATCAACAGCAGCCCCCTGCTAGTTACATTCCACTCAACAGCATGAAATTCTTGTTTTCTTTCTGTAACAGTGTGTCAGTCAAACGCGGCCCAGCGTGGCCCTCAGGAGCATCATTTTTCAGGGCTTGAGGAGGAGTCTGGCTAATATAGCAGTATTCGCTGAGCACATTCAAACTGCGATTTACTTCATATTGCAGCTTTATTGCTTGCACTCTTTTAGTCTTTCTTCTTCGCTCATTGTATTTATTTAATGCAAACTACAGATTTTAGAGGTCAGAGGTAAAACAAATTTGAAAAAAAAAGCTGTCACTTGCTCTTAGTCTGGTCATCTCTCTAACATTCACAGAGACCACCTGGCCATTATGTTCATGTTTTTTTCCAGGCCAATTTGTGGCTAAGGGTGGGTATTTGTGGTGCAAGTTCTCAAAGTCAGTGAATTGCAACCATAAGCATCAACTTCCATGCAACTTGTGACGTTTTCCTTTTTCTTTCTTACAGCTGGCTGAATTTCAGCGTGACCTTTACCACCCTCATGTTGGGACATGTTTTAAATATATGACTGAATAAACCTGAGCTATTTTAGTGGTTTGACTGCTCTAAGTGTTGATAAATGTTAATTAGAGGAGCTCTCTTTTCTTGAGGAAGTGGAAGTCCAATACTAGAGTGAATCTGATCCCAAGACAAGGGTTTGACTTGGTTGTTGTTGTGTGGTGGTGATAAATAAAACTGTGCTGATCACTCGGACGAAACTATTAATAAGACCCCCATCCTGGCCCTTGTGCTGTGCCCCATTACTGGCTTGGGTGCGAGCCAACAGCAGCACCCCGCATGGCAGCTGCGCGCATGCGCAACAATAAGCGCTCTCGCTCCGCCGCTGCAAGAGAACTTTAATAATGAAGTAGACCACGGAGTGCGCGTGTGCTCACGTTAACTTCAGGAGCGTAAATTAAAGGGGAAACGCAGCTAGTGCAAGTCAGCGCTCCTTGGAGTTTGGGTTATAGTGGTCATCTGTCGGTTGGAGCGTTCCGCTCCCGGTGCGGCCGGTGCAGCTCTCATGAACTTAGGGAGGACTTCCCCGCGAGCTTCACTGACAGCGCGTGCACTGACTGGCGCGAGCTGTTCCTCGCGCTTCACGCAGCTCGACCACTTGAATATTTTTGGATGAGCATGTCAACAGAGTGAATGCGAACGGACCTTCCGGAGAGTTTGGAAATCGTAGCAACGCATAACTCATAAGAGTAAGTACCCATTTTGAATAGCCATAAAATAGCGTTTTGTTGTTTTTTTGAAAAGTTCAAAAGTTTTGCAGATTATTTTATGTAGCAGTTTACAAGCGTAAGAGCAGTTTGTTGGAACACCTGCTCACGCCTGATACTTTTACGCGATTTAAACGTCTGAGAAAATTGGTGCTCGTAAAAGGTGAACTACATTTGAAGTTATAGCCTTGCTCAGACAGTATTTTCTTTTAATAACTTTAAAATGTCAACATTCGAAATAACAACTGCTGCCTGAAAATTATTGAATAGACAAAGCGGTTCAAAACTAACAACTTTTCATTTCACTTTTGGACATTTTTTTTAAATCAAGAAGAATAAATTAAACTAAAAACTCGAGAAATTACCAAGTTAAATGGATGGGGAAAATGTTAGGACAGTGATGCCTTTTACAGTTTTGGCACACTATAACATGTTCACTATTCTCGATTACAAGGATTTACATTAATCTGTTTCAAACTGAGTTGAAAGCGCAGCATTTTTGGCTTCATTTTTTATTATTTGGTTTTACTTTACTTTATGGTCGAAGCGCAGTGATAATAGGCTATTCACATGTATTCTAGAGGTCTTTTGAACAGTAGACTATTTCATTTATTTATTTAAACTTTTTTCATTGAAAGTCTACTGAAAGCCTAGTGGTTCTGAGTTAGTTGGGTGATTCCCATATCCGTTTGAATCGCGCGTCCATGTCCGTTTTCCCATGCACGTGGAGTTTGTGTTTGTATTTGATACGGAGGAAACGGGAATATCATCCCGACACTGAAGCCGCTTCACTGCGCGTTGGCCATTGGTCGCTTTCTCGCGCTGTCGATAGCAGCTCGAGCAGATACCGGAGAAGGAGACCGGATTAGATTACACACTTAACACGAAATAATTCACAACACACAGGTCGCTCTGGTGGCTGGTAATAAGATGGAGTGTACTAGCCAACAATTACATAAGAGAACATCAGTGACCTCCTCTTTGGCCATTTCCAGGCCTCATATTTTTTGGGCTTGAAAACTGGAGACATAGTTTTAAAGATTGTAGGACACTTTGGTTGACGGATTTATGAAGCACAGTTTTGGAATTAATGGTGGGGCAGATAAAATGTAATGATAGCCTTTGTTTTGATAACATACTGTTCTTTTTAGTGGATGAATGTTTACGTTGCAAAAAAAGGTGTTTCATCTTAAAAACATAAATTCTGAATGTTATTTTGAGAGATACACATCTGTAAATGGGTCTTGGTGCATTATACTGCTTTCGCCAGCCATATTGAATGTATGTTGTCATTAGCCTAATTAAAAAAAAACCATTATGACATGTATAAGAAGGTAGTCATGTAGAATTATGGGTAAGGGTCAAAGGTAACCACCCATGGTGGTTTGGATGTAACATCACACCCTGAATGGTTAAAAATGTATTTTCAGGATCTGTGCACTTGGATTCCATTTTATATTTCACAACAGTTAATGACAACTATCCCCCTAACTATGTAGTAAATGCAGTAAACAGTAAAAGAAAGGGATAAAATAACTTAACAATGCATACGTAAGTACACTTTTAAAAAAAATTAAGGTTCTATTTGTGGAATCTAAAGTATCAAAAACATTTTTCTGTACGCAGAGAAAAATGTTTTTGATATTTTAGATTCCTGAGTTGAACTGTGGTTCATTGGAGAAAACTTATCTTGCACAGACTAAATGGTTTTCTGAGGAATTATAAGTCTCTTCTGGAACCTTTTGAAAGTTAGAAGTTTCTCACGTGGTGGAGGAGAAAACATAGGGCAAGGACATAAGCAGTGACATTAAAACTGAGGCCTGTCTACGTAAATAAAACGGTTATAACAATAATCTAATATATTAATTTTAAAAATCCCTTTAGACAAACTCTTTTGCTCAATTGAATACAATTTGTTCCCGGTCCAGATTGTTTATTTATTAATAGGCAGTGTGTTTTGACAATGGAGTGCGCGCTGATGATTTAAAGGGAGGAAAACGAAAGCTTTGGCGTTTGGCTTTGCTGTGCGTTGCGCTCGTGCCGCGGCTCTGTCGAATTGCGCGCAGAATTATGCGCCACTAAACGCTCCGCGTGCTTTGTTGACAATAGCAGTAATGCGCGTTGGCGCGTTTTGTTATTTTGAGACGGAATGATCTTCTCTAATTGGACCGTTTACAATCCCCAGAATGTTTCCTTATATATTGTTTTCCTTGTTTGACTTAACCAAATGTTTTGGTTTGGGTCCGTTATTGCATATCAGTGGCTTTTGATTTGAAAATGTGTGTGTTGACAGAAGGGACATAAATTTCAGCTCTATGGTTCAGTTACACGGTTAGTGTAATGTGTCTTCTGCTGGCTGTCCGTCTGTTAGTTGTGTGTGTGTGTGTGTGTGTGAGCACCAGGATACAGAACAGTTTGTGTGTCTGTGTGTGTGTGTGTGTGTGAGGACAGTAGGCTCAGAGGGCACTGAGTGATAACACTAAAAATCAATGCTGCTCAGCTCATTCCCCCGCCTGAGCATTAAAGGCTAGAATTTCAGAACACAGCTTCACCAAGCAAATGAAAAATTCAAATGATCTGCTCTTCAAACTGTGCCCTTCAACTCTCTTGCTCTCCCTTCCACTTAAACACACACACATACACACAAGCTTGTATACAGTACATATGCTTGTGGGGACTTCCCGTTTACATCCATTGTTCTGAGTAGCTTATAGGTCATTGTAATGGATATAGGCTATAAACTAAAGCATATTCCCAAACAGAAGCATCATCAACATTTAAACGGACCCTTCAGGTTTTTGAGCAAAGTCAAAAATTGTTTCAATGAATATTGTGTGTTTGTCTAAAATGATTTGACAGAAAGCTGGAATTTTAGTTTAACTGGGTTGCATAAAATAAAAATGCATGCTGATCACAGGCTGTCAAGTAAAAAAAAAAACGTTATATACTTTCAGCATTAGAACACTCCTCCTTTAAGGAATCTTTTCTTTTTGAATCCAATATAACCAGTTAATTTCAATGTTGATTAATGAATGAATGAGTTTATTTTCTTAACAGTTTGATGTATTGAGATAAACAAATGTGATGTTAAAAATAAAAACCACAGGTCTGGTACCTGCAGCAGGACAGAAAATCAACCCATTCTCCTCATCCTGAGGCTTTCAAGGTCTTACAAAGGGTTTTTGAATAAAAGTGCTTTTCATTACTGAGGCCTCAGGAGGTTTCAAAGCAATTTACAGAAGTTTAAAGCTTTTAAATGACAGGGGAAGGATGGGAATAGAGAAAGATAAAGATGGAGGCAGGGATGGGGGTGGAAGGAGCTCCAATGGGGGACTCAAAATCATAGATGTTTTTAGTGACTGCTGCCATGCTAGCATCACCGTAACCTGGACAGCTTGGCTTTTTGTGTGCACTGCATGAGTGCATTTGTGTGTCTGTTACATTGATTACATTTCTCTCAACCCATTGTTTAATGTTTACTTCTGTAAATGATATTTACTTCAGCCTAGCTGGCTATGATACAGTGAAGTTACCAGACTTCTTCCTTCCCCTCCTACACACATATACCCACAGACACAAAGGGAGAGAGAGAGACAGAAACGAGAGAGGGATGCCTATGAATTCTATTGTGTTCATGGCGATTTTAAAGCATCCTTCATTTGCAGGTGTCTGGACTGTAGTCGGGGGGAGTGGAAGTTCAACTGATGGAGAATACACAGGACCTGAATGAGCAGAGCGTAAGTGAACTACAACACACACTGTTCAGATATGTTTCACAACATCTTTCATTGTCTGTGTACTGAATTCATCACTCCACTAATTCAGAAAATTCAGAATTGGCCAGTGTATTGTGCGGTATCGTTTGAAGAGTGTGTATGTGTTGTATATTTGGATATGTGTGAGTAAAATCTCATCTCATCCAGACTCTCTGTACCAGCGATTCTCAATCAGGGGTGTACAGATCCCAGGAGGTACTTGGGAAGATATTGATTTTGCTTTGTTAAACCTATCCACTTTATTTTTAATGAAAGTGCGGGCGTGATGATTTGTAACTTGAATGTGCAAGGCTTCTGTAATAATAAACACACAGGTTTGTAGCGTTTTACCATTTACTGCACTGTTATTCTTCTAGTTATTTACATAGCGACTAATGAATTGAACTAGCTTACATTGAAATACATTGTAAATTGTAATGATATTTCACAAAATATAAATCATTTGTTTTTGATCTAATAAATGCAATCTTAGTGAGCATAAAAGACTTCCTTACAAAATAATCTTATACCAAATATTTTAAACATGTCTTTGTATGTGTGTTTATATGCTTCTTAAGGATGTTTGTATAGGTTTATTTTGTTTCAATACAAATGTTAGGTATTCAAATACTGCCGTTGAATTTGTTTCTCAAGAAAGTTTCTCCAAAATTGCCCCACCCAAAAAAAATAAAATAAATAATGATCCCTTTAAAGTAAAACGAATGATAATGCTGAATGATTTCCAGTAAAGAATCAGTTGAGGAACGCATTTCTGGTTTAGTTTTGCTGTCTTGTGGTATGTAAGGCAAAAAAAAAGGCTGAGAAACACTGGTCTATACTATGTGATAATTGAAAAGTTTGATCGTGCGGTTTGAAGTGTGAGAGTGTTTGTGTGCATGAATGAGTGTGTGTGCGGAAAGGCCACCCAGGTGTGTACTGAGCAGCATTAGGTCTTTAATATACAACAGATGTGAGCTGAAGTGTCGAGCACAGTAGCCATATGGCCACCACGAGTCACATTCACATGACAGTACAACACACACACTGCTGAAACCATTTCAGCCTGTTTTCAGTGCATTTGTATTACGAGACATTCTTTAAAAAAAGCTTCTTTAAAATACAATAACATTCTATTAACAATTAAAAAAGCCCTACAAATGTGTTGCAAAATCTCGTGCTTGTGCTTTTCATACTTGTGCATGAGCGCTCTGAAAAAGACAGACAGGCGTCCATAATCCAGATGAGGACAGATACCGATCTGGGGGTGTTTGGGGTAATGGAAGGAGAGGAAGAGGGAGATTGAGGTGTGGGTGGAGGGGGGTATTTTGTGACTCAGGGGATCAATGCTTTTGGTTCTGGAAGAAAATAGCAGAGGAGTAAAATGAAAAGGGGGGGTGTAGCTGCAGCCTTTTCCTCTGGTGCAGTCTGTGCCCCAGAGCCCCAGAGCAGAGACCACAGACAGAGAGAGAGGACTCAGGTTACACACACTCACACACACACCTACAGAGAGGGAGGAATAGGGGACGAGGCAGAGAGCAGAAAGCTCGGCTTCACGTTCACATATTTACACCTCCCAATTTAGGTGTAATCAGCAAATAACCACCAAAAAAAGGACAGTACAGGGTCTGTGTGTAAGCTGTTAAACCAACGCAGTAATATTTATAAATCTTTTGTACTGTGAAAAGAAGTAGGTCGTCTTGCTTTATAGCAAAACAAGCCCCCTGACTTGAACGTCAAAACAAACAGCAAATAAGACATCAACTGAAGTTTTGTTGACATGAAAAGGCTTGTTTTCTCTTTTAACTCGTTACAAAATTCTCATCTTCCTGATGGTTATTGGTTATTTACACCTGTTGCTTGTCTTTTACACTGTAAATCGACTCGCAGTGAGCAGTTTTAATGCACTTGTGCTGACTATGTGTAGAAGATACACATAAATTTAAAACATATCACATTTAACAGCTTTGTAAACTAGTGTAGCAAGTGTTGCTTTATGTACATTGAATAAAGATATTTCAAGCTTAGATATATTGGAGTTTGAAAATAACAGTTAAACACAAATTAAACTCTATTATTACAAAAAAATACCATTCAAAGTTTTGGGGGCAGTATTTCTTTCTTTATTTAGCAAGTTTTATATATAAGACTTTTTTTTTTCTTTTTCAAATGAATGCAGTTTTTTTGAATTTTTTTTTCTGTATCTTAAAAAAAAGTATCATGGTTTCCACCAAAATATTAAGTAGCACAACCCTTCAACAGTAATAAAATAACATGTTTCTCTAGCACCAAATTAACATATTTAAATCATTTTTTAAGGATAATGTGTCACTGAAGACTGGAGTAATGGCTGCTGGAAATGCAGCTTTGGCGTTACAGGAATAAATGACATTCTAAAAATAAATTCACGTAGAAAACAGTTTTATAATTGTAATAATATGACTAATTTACTGTATTCTTGATTAGATAAATGCAGCCTTGTTGAGCTTAGAGATGCATTAAAAAATCCAACCTTAACCTTTGAATAAGTATAAAATAATTGTGGCTTGAGAAAGAAACAAAAAAAATGCATTGACAGCATCCAGTGCAAGTCTATAAAACAGCCGTTGTAAGTTGTCCCATAGACTTCCACTGTATTTTAATACAAATGGTAGGTATTCAAGTGCTGACGTTGAGTTTGATGAGACTAAATTGTATCCAATCACGTTTGAATCAGTGCAAGCTGTCAAAACAAGCTAGAGGTTTGAGCAGACTGTATTAGTTCCTGAAGCTGGATGTAGATGATGTTTTTACAGTCATGCAGTCATTGATTAATAAACACAGAGATTATTTGACACTTCTCCTGGCGATCATAAAAGCTGCATTAAGTTGTGGAGTACAATGGCACTAATGTGCACAATGATGGCCCTTGTGTGCAGTTTTAGGTTGAGTCTTTCTGACAGCTTTGGGTCCAGGCTGAGCACATTATTTAACAAGCACGTCGACATCTGGGAAGCAATTCATCATTTAATTAAATGCTCCTGAAACCTGGCCTTTCGTTAATGAGATTAATTTAAATAATTAACGAAAAGCTGACACAAGCACAAGAACTCATGAATAATTAAGCAGCATTTTTTCTGCTGCAATCAGAGGGGAAGGGAGCACTTTAATGCTAGAGTGCTTTTTTATATAAAGTTTCAGCTCATTCCTTAAGATGATACACACACACACTCCAATGCGCATGTATAGAAACTTGTGTGTGTGTGTGTAAACACTCTGGTTGCTGTACAGAGATACATGAATCAATGAGTCAGTGGAAGAGAAAGACAGAGTCACTCACGTAGTCGCACACACACACACACACACACACTCATTAAAAGCTGCGAAGGTGTGTCTGTCTATAGGGCTTGGCCTGGTGTCCAGTTTCCCACTGACCCCTTTCCCCTGGCAAAATATAGGCTACCTTTCCAATTTCATACACCAGGTTGACATGAAAGCGGAGCAGCCCAACATATGGTCTACTCCCGTAGCTGGTCATTTTAGTGGATCAGACTGATCAAAAACATATTTGTTTCAGAACGCTGCTGTATGACTGTGACTGTATTTTTATATTTTGCTGACTGATATGACAGTTTTAAACAGATAGTTTAATATAGTGTAATGGACACATCATGCTAAATTTTGCATTTTCTAATGACATTGCAGAAATGCATTGTTTGTATTAAGTCCTATTTAAAGTGTATTTATATATATTAACTCAAAGTTAATATATACTGGAGGTCACTGACATAAAGATACTAGTATTTGGCTGTTCATGTGATCTTAACATGTCTGCATTCATGAACTGGCCCACTTCATGCACAATAAAAATGTTTTCAGTGGTATAAACTGACAAAAAATTATTTATAAACATTTTGCAATCAGAAATTGAATTTTACAAATAATTACAAAGAAACAAGTAGAGCATTGAACTGAAAAGTGAGTATAAGTAAAATATAATCTTTTGTTTATACTTTAAACTTTTAAAAGTTATTTTTAATATTAAATTAGATTTAGAAAAATAATTTTACTGGTAAAACTTCACACTTATGTGAGTGTTTTACACAAAATTTTGTATGTAAAATAATTAACAAGAAACCATTGCGAAGATACGAAATATTGTGTAAGAGATTCAGCAATTTTTGTGGATGGATTTTATAAATGTATGTGCATAGGCTATATTTAAATTATGGACAAAAAGAGAGAATTTTATTGCATGTACTACCATATTACATTTATAAATTATATAAAACCAATCTTGTTGAAATGAATATATTAGTTTTTAATTAAGAACAAAGATGTTGAATGGACTGGACTTTCTATTTCTTATTTTCAGTGTCCGCAGGGAGTTTGAATGTTCTCAGAAAATATAACGGCATAAACAACTGTCACCTGATCGGAATATCCTGAAAATCATGCATGTTGTGTGTGTGTGTGTGTGTGTGCTCATTATATACAGTCCTTAGCCCGTCACACACTCTCTGTTCTTTTCTATTTCCTTTTTCTTCTTCTCTTTTCCTCTCTCTATTGCCTTCCCCTACCTTTAGAGAAGAGTGTTTCAGGGAGGGGACACATCAGATAATCTTACACCTCCCAGGGGCATATGCTGAAATGTGTGTGTGTTGGGGGGCGGAGGGGTGGGGGCACAGGTAACAATGTATTTTACATGAAAGGAAGAGTATAAAGTTACAGCGCTGATAACCATAATACTGAAAGCACAAAAAAAGAACAAGAAAAGGGGGACTGTTTTCTGTGTGTTGGTGCGTGTTTGTGTGTGTGTGTGTGAAGCATCTTTACCTGTAAGCAGACCTGGAATATAGAAGTAAGCAGAAATGCCCTTGCATGCGTATTTATAAAATGTTTTGGCTACATTTAAAATGTGGTGTGGAAACAAATTTCACTCAAAAATTGCTAGTAAATTTCACAACTAATTAGAAACATTTCACGTATAAAGCACCTTAAACCAGTCTAAACTGGTTTTCTTGTCTTAGCTGGTCTCTCAACCTGGTCATGGTGGTCTGTTTTAGAGGAATCTTGGCCAGATTTTACCTGGTTAGACCGAGAGACCGTCTTCAACAACCTCAACACAGTAATGTTTTGCAGCATTGCAGCTTTAATTTTAAGCAAAAATATTTGTTGTTTACATAATATATGTGTGTGTGCTGTGTATATTTATTATGTAAATATATAAAGACACACATATAGCATATATTTTGAAAATATTTACATGCATTTACATGTATATATTTATATTCATAGAATTTATATTATATATAAATATACATGCATGTGTATCTATTTAAATATACAAAATAAATATACACAGTACACACATATACTATGTAAACAAAAACTTTTATTTTGGATGAATTAATCACAAATAATTAATTAATTGTTTGACAGCACTAGAATAAATATTATATCTGTATAATTTCCAATTGCAGTTTTTTTCTAAATAAAAACCAAACAAAAAATATAATATATACAGTGCTGAGTAGTACTGGTTACATTTCATCTGAATTATGCAATCAGATTACAGAAATAAAGAACTTGTCATTTTATTATATTACATCTTAAAATGCTCATAATCAAATGACATGATGACATCATGACCTGATATTATTCACACAATAGCAGTCAATTATTTATAATTCATTAATTCTCCCTAATTCTTCTAAAAATCCTTCTGTCTGTTATACCATTTAGCTTTGGCTATATTCACAATACAGAATGGTTATGAAAATATCATATAAATAACTTTGTTTCATGCTTCAAAATTTAGGGTAAAAACAATTGAAACAATTATGAAATGTATTATAGATTATGAATGGTAAGTTGAAAACAAGTTATATATGTTATTCTTCTAAGTCAGTCAAGGCTGGCAAAGCAGCTTGGGCTGTCTTAAGATTTTTTTTTTTGACCTTTACTTGTTGCTTTTCGAACCGCCTGCCAAAGAATTATTAATTTCACTTCATAAATCTATAAATGGCATAAAGTTAAACAGTCTTAGATCATTGTTCACCAGCAGGCCTCATTGGGAGCTGGATCCTGCTGGGCTGCTCTCAAACACGCTATTAATTGCTCTAAGAGCACAGATGCTGCTGGACAAGGAAGTAGTTACAGTCCGGGAGAGATTTACAGTAGGCTTAGAGCAGCGTACGATCGACCGATCACCTGCTGTCCCTGAATGTGTCAGGCTAATTTGAGGAGACCATGATGGGTGTGTCCATACTCAGCACAAATCCAAACCCAGAACCAGAGAGATGAGCCTAAACCATGGGCACTTTTCTGAGAGGACACTTAATGCTCCAAGGTCATTTGTCGAATTGGCATATACACTGTTGTTTAAAAGTGTGGGGGGTTTTGTATATAATATTGTAATACAAATGCTGTTCTTTTGAATGTATATGCATCAAAAAATCCTGAAAATGCATCTTTGTTTCCAACCAAAAAAATAAGCTGTTTTAAAATTGATAATAATGAAAAAAAAATGTTTCTTGAGCAAAAATCATTTGATTTCTGAATGATCATATGATATTGAAAACTAGAGTTATGATGCTGAAAATTCAGCTTTGCTATCACAGGAATAAATTGCATTTTAAAATATATTCAAATAAAAAACAGTTCTTTAAATTAATGATATTTTCAAACAAATGTGCGAAAGAGACTTCTTTCAGAAACACTGAAACATCTTACTGACCCCAAACTTATTAAAGGTAGTGTACTCCAAACATTCTCCCCAAAAGCACACGCTACATCTGACACACACATGTATAAGTGCATGTGTGCTTACACAGAGGTCTGCATGTGTGTTTTCAATTAAGACCCAGATGACTACGAGCAGTATTTGGAGGGGTGAACCATGTAAATTGATTGTGAGAAGTTTATAGACTTGTGGCACTCTTTGATCCTTCCTTTTGATTTATAGTACGGTGTGTTTTAATATTCATATACGTATTTAAATGTAAAAAAATATGCATGAAGTTAAGTTTCTGTATGTATGTAAATTAGTAGGAATAAGGCAAGGTTTTGGCTGGTGACCTTGAAAGTAAGAAAGAAGGAAACCGAGTATAGATTTGGAGAGAGCTGATCACAAGGACAAATTCAAAGAGGAAAGTTGCAGTCGTGGTTTTATTAACTCTGTATTGAGTAATATTGAGTGTGACAGAGAGTAAGAACCAAGATTAACTGCCAGAATGGGAAAGAATGTATTTTATGTGTGTGTGTGTAGGAGAGATTTTTGAAATGAATGTGCCGAATATGGTACATTCACCTAACATTATCTATAAGCAGGTGTGACTTTCATCATCCTTTCAGATTTTAAAATGTATTTTGTAAAATGTATTTTAAAATGTCATTTATTCCTTTGATAGTAAAGAGTTTAAGCAGGCATTACTCAATTCTCAATTACATTTTTCTCAATTCTCCATTGCTTAAAAACATTTGTTATTATCAGTGTTGAGAACATTCATGCTGCTTTTTGTGGAAACGGTGTAGTTGTGATTGTAGTGTATATTGTGATTTTTCTACAACGTTCTACAACTTGTTTTTTTTGTTATTCATATTCTTCTTATTCGTTGGACAGCATCTGCAATGGAGCAAATAATTCAGTAGCTTCAAAAATCATAGGCAGTGAGGTCATAACATTGAGTCAAATACCTAAAAAATCACTCTCAGACTGAGCCTGCAATGCTTTCTTCATACACTGAATGAGAAACAAATACATCAACTCCTCTCCTCTGGTCTTTGCACAGGTGAAGAAATCTACCACTGATTCCCATGCTCCAGACCCAGTGGACAACAGGTAAAGTGAACACACATTCACACGCATATTCTCCTCTGGAATGCATTTAGAGTATTATTTATGAGTGCCAATGACAGTGGACTGTGGGAGTGAATGATTTTGTACACATAAAGACAGAGGGAGAGATAAAGAAAGAGGGATGGTAAAGTCATTGTGTGTGAGTGGGTGTAAAGCAGACAGCTTCACCTGGATAAAACGTGTATTAGAGCTCTGTGTACTTTGGGATGCGTTCAGAAATTTCATGCAGATGTTTATGCTATAAACAGAGAAAGAGGAGCAGCTCTGTTTCTGTTTGACATTACATTATTATAGGAGCTGTCTTTGTGCATTTGTCCGTCTTTTAAACGCTTCAGTGCAAAACTATCTAACTTATCTAACTTAAACGTCTTGTATAATTACTATGCATGGCTTTTTTGTAGTTCAGGGATGGATGAGAATACTAAACACAAATAATAATAATAATAACAATAATAATAATTTGACACTGAATTTCTTATTTCTTATATATATGTGGTGAAAAGAAAACATGCACTTACGATATGTATATGTATTATGTATTCATTATTCACAACATAAACATAATATAATATATGAAGTAATTATACTTCATTTTAATAACAATATTGCATATAAACAATATTTCATTATTATTTCATTTCATAAATAAATAAAAATCAAATTCTTACTGCAGTAGTATTTTTTGTACCTTTTTAAAATTAAAATATATAAAATAAATATTTACAGGCAGTTTTATATTCACATTGCAGGTTGTTTAACATGAAGATGTAACATGAAGATACATTGTGGTTTTGTTTTAGTGTGAAGAATATATATGTGTATATATATGTGTGTCAAATTCTGGAGAAAAGATAACTAGGTCCTAGATAAACATGACCTAGGTAAACTGCTTTCCAGCTTTTTGAAGTAAAAACTCTTAGAAGATGCAGAAGTTGGGACAGATGTTTTCTTTAGCAGATAGTTGACACATGAACTAGGGTCATATTATCATTCTTACAATGCCAAAGCCAGTTTTTTTCCCCCACTTTTTCTGGTTAGTAGACAGGAAGATTTTACATTTTTGAAATACATTAATACTTTTATTTAGCAAGGATGCATTCATTTTTGCATCACAGAAATAAATT
>JAUMHE010000080.1:13062233-13078672 GCA_032359235.1 Enteromius mattozi | reverse complement strand
AAATAGAACTTCTTATATTAAAAACAAACACTCAAGCTCTGCCCATATTTAAAAAGTAATGCAAAAGTAACGTAACGTGTTACTTTCCATAAAAAGTAACTAAGTAGCGTCATTAGTTACTTTTTTAGGGAGTAACGCAATATTGTAATCCATTACTTTTAAAAGTAACTTTTCCCAACACTGGTGAGATCTGTTCGTCGATGACTGGCTTTTCTCTCCCTCAGCAGGGTCAGGTTTCACAACCTCTCCTGGTCTCTACACATCCAACAACTCCAATCCAGGCAACTTCACCACACAACAGGTACAGTCACACATGCACACATGAGCACACACGCACCAATAATGTCAGAGTTCAGCAATGGACTGAGTTTTTTTAAAACATCCCAGGCCTCAGAGTACAGATCGCCATCCTTCATCTGAGAGAATTTATGCTTTTAGGACTTAATGTTTCCCTAAACTTTTATGATTAAAAGTGCTGCCAAAGAAAAGGACCCAACTACTCTTAGACTCCCACTGATGAATTTAGCTGTGTAAACAAAGTGAGGTTCTGGCGATGGTTGAAATGAAGGAGTAAGCGGAGTGAAAGCAGTAGAGCGAGTGAAAGAGTTTCGCCGAGAGCATTTTACTGCAGCGCTCATGTTCTTGAGCGAGTGAGTCAGTGACAGTTTTAGAGTCATCTCCCGTAAGAGATCCGTCAGTGTCTGCACATGTAAAACTCTCTCAAAGATACAAGAGAAATCAGGGAGTGATAAAAAGCTCTGTGTGGATGAGCCAGAAATCTTTATGTTCCAGTGCTATTACTTGATCTTTTTTCTCTTTATTATTCCCCTGATAAACTCCCTCTCCCTTTCTTATTCATTCAAGAAGAACATAAAACCTATATTCTTTCCACATTTCACTAAATTAAAGAGGGGAGTGGGGCAAGTCGTCACACACTTGTCTTTATTTCTTAGGGTAGATCTGCTATATATTGGCTACAAAAAAGCTATTGATTATTTCCACTGTTATTGATTAAGAGTATATTGACCTTTTGTGACATCATGCCCCAATAGCAGGTTTTGAACATTATAAAACAGCAAGCAAAAATGTAAAAGGTGACATCAAACCACCATTGTGTTGAACAACAGAAAAATACATTTATTGCATAATTATATGTAATTGCATCATATATATTTTTTACTTAAAAATCACTTAAAATACCCTTTCTGCTTTCTGGTCAGATTTCAGTTTTGAGTTGCATTTATATTTGTAATTAATAAGTCAATTATTATTCTGATTTTGTTTGTTTGTAGCAGGAATATCCCTCCTATACAACTTTTGGGCAGAATCAGTATGCTCAGTATTACTCCACCTCCTCCTACGGTTCCTACATGACGTCTAACAGCTCATTGGACGGCACAGGTTCAGTCTCCACCTATCAGCTGCAAGACTCCACCCCCATCATGACAGGACAAGCTGCTGACCTGAATCCAGGTATGCGCCCTAGCAAACATAAAACTCCTTAAAACACCTTGTTTTGAATCTAGCAAAAACCCCTAGCATCACGGACGCAACTTTCAGCAAGTGAAAAAAAAAAAACAAGTTTTAAAACCTCACAAACATCTGTATAGTTATCAGTTATCTGTCAAAATTGGGCTCGTTGCCATTGTAGTTTAAATTAATAGTGTCTATAGATCAGCAAATGACGCAGTTAAAGGTTAGAATGAATGTTAGAAAGTTCTGTTACAGGGCTTTTGGCACGAAGGTGTCGTGTACTGTGGTTGTTGATTATGTTAGTAGAGCGATGGTGATTGGGGGTTTTGTCCAGCAGGCCCAAAATTCAGTGGGGTCCTAAAGCTGCATTTCTCAGTGATTTAGCTTGGCTGCAGTACAGCAGAGCTCATTACAGTAAATTTGCTCACACGCATAGACTCACAAACATTATGTTCTATCAGATGTGCCAATTTCCCACTTTCAATACTTTTGTAAAACATGATTTTTGTTAAATAAAAAACAGACATGAGAATGTACGAACTCAAACATTGTTTTAGATCCACGTATGCAATCCCTGATTAAAAAGAAATACTGTGACAGCAAGGCATTATCTTTATTTCTTTGATTTACAGGATATATAAAACATAAAGCCCAGTTCACGCGCAATAACTGTAAAGATAACTATATTAGCATCCATACAAGCGGATGATATCTTCTGCCGCTTTAAATTCTTGAGTTCGTTATTAACAAGATGGATTCTGATTAGCTGTCAATGTTGTTTCGTTCATCAGCTGGAAAAAATCATTCTGAAAGGGATTCCAACAATATCATTTCTCTGTCTCTTTACTGCTATAGGTGTGAACTATTCTTTAATATTGAGAACTATTTTTAGAACTTATCTTTATATTTATCGTCCTTGATGAACGGGCCTTTAGGGAGAATGATTACTGCAGAAACGTACATATTCAAACCAGTGAGTAAGCTTTTAGGAAGCTTTGATGTGTCTCATAAATGTTTTTTGATTCTCTTTTGCAGGTGAGTTTGAGGCGGGGCAGAGCCCATCTACGCCAATCAAGGAGATGGAAGACCGGGCGTGCCGAGGGGGTGGGGCTAAAGCAAGGGGGAGGGGCAGAAAGAACAACCCCTCCCCACCACCTGACAGTGACCTTGAGGTTTGAATACATAGATAGATAGATGATAAATAGATAGACTTGTAAATGTAATGTAAACATACTTTCACTACATAATCATTGTGTCATCACTGTTTGTTTACTGAGATCAAACATATGTCTGCAGAGGGTGTTTGTTTGGGATCTGGATGAGACGATTATCGTGTTTCACTCACTCCTCACAGGCTCCTATGCACAGAAATACGGCAAGGTGAGTTCAAACACGCAAACTGTGCACACAGATTAAACACACGTTTTTGACTGTGAGCATCTTCCAGTGATTGCTGATTATTATTAGTATAAGCAGACAATGTGTAAGGTTATCTAAATGCTTTAATAAGTGTTGTTTTAACTGATAATAGTTTAAGCAAAATTGATCGGTACAAACAAATTTGCCTCTTGCCTTGATTTTAAGTGTTCTGGTGGCCTAATTGGTGTTGGTTTACATTTTGACATACAAACCTTAATTTTAAGTGTCATGTCAGTTCAGTTTTATTTGATAATTGTGTTTTTATTTTGAGCCAACGTCTGCTAATTATTTACGTTTAGAAGTGCATGTAAATGCACCGTTTTTGTTATCCAGTAAAAAAAAATGTGTAGGATTTACAATTTACATTTTTCACACAAAATATACTAGTACATTTTTTACAAATGATTACAAAGAAATTACAAGTACCACATTGAATTAATTTTGAAGTGGATAGACTGAAATAGTAGTTTTTGTAAAGCACACTCCAATAATCTTTTACTGACAGTTTTGTGTGTGTATTTCTCCAGAATGCAATAGTAAATTTTGAATCTTGACCCAATATAAGGACTCCCACAACAGTGCATTCTATCATATGCAGAGCGCATAAGAACAGAGTTGTTAGATTGGGCACTGTGACGGCTGGACACAAGGAGTGTGAAGAGTCAGACATCTTCTGACACCTTCCCTCATTTCTTGTCGTTCAGTTGGTGAGAGACATAGAGACAGCTGCGGCTATTCGCGGCTCTGGGGCTATTTCTGCAGGCTCTGTGACGATGAAAACCCTCCGTTCTTAGGCACTCTCATCAGAGACATTGCACATGCTGTCAAGCACAAGTGCCAGCAAACACCGATCTATAAATTACTGAAACGATTGTGAAATTACCGAACCTCAGGGTTCAAAAGTGGGAAAAGCAGCTCCACGCCAGTTTGTCTTGAATTGTTTATTTTGATTGAAAAAAATTGCCTCAATTATTTTTTAACGTATGCTTAGATTAAGTTTAAACATTTTCAAACAGTTGAATCATCATTTCCAATCTCTGTCACTTTCGCCATTAACTTTGTGTGTGTGTGTGCTTTTCTATTCTCGTTCTCTGTCTCAGCCAATCACCTCTGAGCCAACAAACTCCATCACATATGATGATTTTTACAGCTGGGTGCCCTCCCCCTCTCTCGTTCACTGTGTGTGTGTGTGTGTGTGTGTGGTTTGAAGGGTCTGATGTTCTGAGACAAGTGTAGTATCTGCCATCATTTGATGAAAATGTGGAACATTTTATTTACTGAGCAAAATATTCATATTGAGCCAAAACTGCAAACTTTTAATAATCACTAATTTTATTGATATTCCTGAAACATTCTGGTTAAGGTTCTATTTTTATATATAATTTCAGTAATCATTTTTTTTTCTAATATAATACTCTAACAAATAAAATGCTTGAAAGGAAGAAAGAAAAGAAGGATGTGTATTTTAATAGTCTTTGCACATTTGGAGTTTTATTTCTATAGTAAAAAATATGATTTGTTTTGTGTCTTTTGAACTCCAATATGAGGGTTAAAATTAATGTTCTGATGTTATTAGTTCTTCTTTCATTGACTTACACTGAATTTTCAGCTTTCAAAATTATGTCATCAATGATGACAAAAAATCTAAATGATGTTATTGATTGGATTGATGAATTGTCATTTTTGCATAATGTTTTTTCTATTTACATGTTAAGGTTATGTTCTGTATTAATTTGTTCTTTGCATATATATAATCATTTACATTTATAGCTTATAGCATTTATAGTTTATAGCTTTTACATTGAATATGGCTCTATTTTCCATCTAGATTAAACGTTTTACTGAGCTGAGCTTGTCACAGTGCATTCTGGGATTGTCTTTTTTGCAATACATGCAAAGCTGTCTTAAAATATGGCCAAACATAATGGATTTACCACAATTCTGGAATAGCCTCTGCATTAGGAGTGTCCATGATGCTTTAAAATGTCAAAATAAATTAATACAGAGTGTCCCAACAATAGTTGGGTGAATTTTAACTATGTTAGGTTTGTTATTGGTGATGATGATGATACTTTAAAATAAAAATATCCTAACTATCATTTGAATTCTCAGGACCCACCTTTGGCTGTGACTCTTGGTTTAAGAATGGAGGAGATGATCTTCAATCTTGCCGATACACATCTGTTTTTTAATGATTTAGAGGTAAGCAAACTGCTCTCCTCTTGTTCCCTTTGTCTTAATTATTTCCTCAGTCTTTTTCAAGTCAGAGTGTGTTTATGTGACTGTGTGGCCCCCTGCTGGTTAACAGTAGTAACCCCTCTGTGTTTGGACAGGAGTGTGACCAGGTGCACATTGATGACGCCTCTTCAGATGATAATGGACAGGACCTCAGGTGAGTTTATCAGCTGAATGATTTAATTTAACAGTATTTAAACTTAGATTTCAAACTATTCTTTTAAAGACACATATTGCTCATTCAGCTGTAACCAAAAAAAGTCATAAACTATGTCTTAAAATATATCTGAATATGTATGTTACTTGTATGTAAAACACGATCGTTATTGTTATTATCAACAGTACTTACAGTTTTGCCACTGATGGCTTCCATGCAGCTGCAACAAGCGCAAGTCTCTGCCTAGCAACAGGTGTTAGGGGCGGAGTCGACTGGATGAGGAAGTTAGCTTTCCGATACAGAAGAGTCAAAGAGTTGTACTGCACTTACAAAAACAACGTGGGAGGTATGATCTTATAACAAGTTGAAATATTTTCACAGTAATTGTAACTGGATTATTTCTGGATCTCCATAGCTTTGGTATTTATTCCTATTTAGATACACTATTATAGTTTTTATTAGGGATGCAATGTCCACGGTTCAATACATACCTCGGCTTGTAACCTTTGATTCCGTTCAGATTGCCCAGATTAACTGTTCAATTAAACTAGTTAAATTACTCTATATGCAGCATTTTCTGTTTTATTAAAGACCGAAAATGACCAAAACTGCAGTGATTTCCCAGTCTAACTCTAAATGCAGTATATTTATACATTGTGTTAATAACATTCTCTTAAATTTTATTTTAAAGTGATGAATAATGAATAATTTCATGGTTTAACATTCAAATTCTGCCAAATAAATGAGCTACATTGGTGATTAAATAGATTGGTTTGGTTTCATGCCATTATATATGCTATATTTATGAATGTGGTTTTTTGTTTATGATCTATTATTTTAGGGTTGCTGGGCCCGGCTAAGAGGGAAGCGTGGCTCCAGCTGAGGGCAGAAGTTGAGGCTCTCACGGACTCCTGGCTGACCACTGCGCTCAAATCCCTGTCAATCATCAGCTCCAGGTCTGTCTCTTCATGCAGCATCAGTCTTTGTCACTGAGGACTATAGCTTCACACAACAAAAAACACAATCTCCATCTCTCTTACCCAGGAGTAACTGTGTTAACGTCTTGGTGACAACGACACAGTTAATACCTGCACTGGCTAAAGTGCTGTTGTATAGCCTGGGCTCAGCATTTCCTATTGAAAACATTTACAGCGCAACCAAAATAGGTGAGTTCAGATACAGGTCCGACTCCGTACAGCAGGCTTTGCCTTGAGTTCATCATGTAAATTGTTGAACTGTTTATTTTCATTTCGTTGAACTGTTTTATTTCATTTCATTTCTGCAATCAAGGGTGATGTAGAGTTCAGTCTGTGTGGAACATGCTTTGGCTCACACTGTTGCATTAAATCGTAAATCAAAACAGATCAGAATGACCTGGTCATAACGTCCACATTCAGTCTGTCTGATCATGTGGAATTGATTCTGATTGGCTGATCTGTCATCATCTTCCAGGGTTAAATTATTCTTTTGTTCCACTCCTTTATAAACATTCATTCACAATGAGTTTATTCCACTCTCTGTGAAAGGTACAACTGCTTTCTTCAAGGTTTCTTGTTTTAAATGTAAACCAGAACTCTGGCCAACTACTAAAAATGAAATATATAACAATGAATTTAAATTTAAATTAAATAAAATATAAGAAAATGGAAGAAAACATGGATGGATGGATGGATGGGTGGATGGGTGGACGAATATATAGATAGATGGATGGATGGATGCATGGATGGATGGATGGGTGGGTGGGTCGGTGGGTGGTTATGGATGGACGAATATATAGATGGATGGGTGGATGGACGAATATATAGATCGATGGATGGATAGATAGATAGATGTATTTACATGTCTATTTATAATCATATAATTTATATTATAAATAAATATAATTAATATATAAACATAACCTATTTTTCAGAAATATATACATGTGTGTGTATTTATTTATACATAATAAATATACACAGCACTAATGTTTAATTATATTCTAATAATTAAAAAATTCTCCTGGCAATAATAAAAATTTAGTTTGCAGCAGACCATCATGTGACAGAACTCAGTCCTCCGCTGTGATTAAATCATTATCTGAAAGCATGAGTTTTTTGACTGAGGAGCTTATGTTTCAAATACCGTCTGGAGTGACTTCCCCTAAACGTGAAGTTGTCTTGATTCCACACAGTTACAGAAGCCATGCTCATTGCCTTGGTTACAGCAAGAACAAAATATTTGGGAGGTTAGGGTTTGTCTGTGTGCAAGAGCGACTCATTCATGCCATTTTCACCTTCAAATGATCATACTCAATAATCATGTGGCTTGAATGAAGCGGGTGAGTTCTGAGCTTGTTAAGGTTCACGTCTATGCCTTGTCTCCGCAGGTAAAGAGAGCTGTTTTGAACGTATAGTATCCAGGTTTGGCACTAACATAACGTATGTTGTGATTGGCGATGGGCGCGATGAGGAGCATGCAGCAAGCCAGGTAAACTCTCCCGTCTGACCCCAAGCCTCTGACCTGTCACCTTGTTTATGTTGCAGGCAAAGAGAGTTGCTTTGAGCGCGTAATGCAGAGGTTTGGCAGGAAGGTAGTGTATGTTGTAATTGGGGATGGTGTAGAAGAGGAGCAGGCCGCTGCCAAGGTAATGACCCACAGGTGAACCGGAAGCAGTGTGTGACTTCTCAGATTGGACTTCCTGCCTGTGTGTGCTGTAGAGCTTTAGATGAAACTGATCGGCAGCTTGCGCGCTTCATTTTTTCCTCATCTGTAGTTTCCATGTGGATGTCTGTAGCGGTTGCTTTTTCCCTCTGATCATCTGAGACCAGCTTTTCTTTCTCAGATCCCAAGCTGTCTAGAACAGAGCTATTCAACTGAGGTTCTCCGAGGTCTCAGGCATCTAGCTTCAGGTCAAGTTAACCTCCTGTAGATGATCTGCTGTGACGCTGAACCTAAAGACCCAGTTGAATACTTGTGTTCTAGGAAACCACTCTGCAGCATTTCTAAACAGAGTTTGTGTACAATACTGTTCAAATGTTTGGGATCAGGAAATCTTATTCTGCAAGGATGCATTCGGTTGATCAAAGGTGACAGTAAAAAATATGCATTGTTACAAAAGATTTATTTCAGAATTTTCTGTTCATCAAAGAACAAAAAAAGACACAAAAAAATATAAAGCAGCACAACTGTTTTTAAGATTAATAATAAAAAGAAATGTTTCTTGAGCAGAAAATCAGCATATTAGTATGATTTGTGAAGGATCATGTGACAGTAATGGCTACTGGAATTCATAAATGTAATAAATTACATTTTTGTAAATCTATTTTAGTAGGAAACTGTAACAATATTTCACAATATAACTGTTTTACTGTGTTTTTGATAAAAATGAATGCAACCTTGGTAGCCTATAAGGTTATAAGCATAAGACACTTTATTCAAAAACATTAAAAACCCCAAACTTTTGAACAGGGAAAAAAAAAAAAACACAAAAATGACATTTACATTTTGATTCTTAAAATACAAATACATTTTGCAAAAAGATTTTTCATTTTGCAAGATTTTAGAGTGCTAAGCCGAAGGAATTGTAAAGGGTTTGTTTGAAATTTCTAAATCATTTTGGTTAATAGTGAAACTTTTTTAAAGATAAATTAGTAATATAAATATAAATTTAGATTTACATATAGCACTTTACAATAAACTTCCATTTGTTAACATTGATTAATGCAATAGATTCTGCATTAATTAATAATAATAAATGCAATAAAAATTAAATATTGTTGATGTAATATAACCTGTACTGTAATTAAAAAGAACCATTATCTAGATTAATAAATGCTGTAAAAAAAAAAAAATTATAATAATAATAATAAAAAAGTATGATTACGTTAACAAATTTAATCTTTTTGTAAAGTGTTGGTGTTTTTGATCTGATACAAAATGTGTTCGTAAATGCTTTACTAAACTCTTTATAAACCCTCTGTAGTATTATACTGTGAGTAAAGAGAGGCTGTTGAGTTTTTTTCTCTGTGATCTGGTTGTTGGATCTCTCACCTCATTTTCAGAAATGAAGAGAACTCTCGAGCTGTAACAAACAATAATATTAGACCAAAACCTTAGTAGAGTGGCTTGACACTGCTGCATGGATACTGCTAGAAATGCTGTTTTGTGTTTTGAGACGCCCTCACAGTCAGTCTGTTTCTCCTCACAGCACAACATGCCCTTCTGGCGGATATCCAGCCACTCTGACCTGCTTGCCCTCCATCAAGCACTGGAATTCGAGTACCTGTAACACTCGACACCTGTATCATAGGCCTTTTTTGTACAACTATTTAAGAACAAGAGTACACTGCAATCTCTTTTTATGTTGATGTTGTTGTCTTTTTGATTATTTTTAAGAAAACTCTAGCTTTTAAGATATTTCTGCACTGTCTTAAGAAGACTAGGACAGACTAGGAAGAGGGAAAATCGGATTTTAATGGTCAAACCAGGCTTGTAAAGAGCTTACTAAGGTCTTACGTCACACACACTGCATTTCATGTCTGAATGAGGAGAGTTCTTCGTCTTGAAACCACATATATCCTCACTCATCTACAGGAATTACATTATCTCTGTCTATACGGTAGACTTCATCTCCACTTAAATGACTCAAGCGCTGTACTCTAATCAAGGATCATTTAGAATAGACACATAACTCATGTAAATTATTTTACAGTAACTAGATTAAACACTAAAGAACGCTGTGTGTTTTCACATGGTATCGTTTTGATTTTGTGTTTTTTGTAAGTTTTTGGCAAAAAAAGTCTGTGTATAATTTGTTGTGCCTTATGTTTTTGTGTGTCAGTTTTTATTTTGAGAATGTATGTAGATAAAAAAAAAAGTGTAAACATTTGAGATTTTCTTGAGTTGTCTGTTTTCTAAAATGTAAGTACAAAATGATCTGCTGTCAATACTGGTGCATCTGGAAGTTTTTTCATTTGTACTCTGAAGTCCTGACAGTTGGAAAGAACAGTGGAGCATCAGGGGGGAAAAAAAAAACACCTTTTAAAGCTTTAATAAAGCTGTAGTTTTATTCTGACTGACCATTAGTTGCAATGCCATAAACAGCAAAATGCTCAGATTTCAGGGAACGCACCTCCTGTTTTTCAGACAAAGCAAATTGTGTAAATTTTTAAACATCTTGGTTATAAACATGCGACTTTCAAAGTCATTCAATTTGGAAAGTATAGCTGTGCCATAACGCAACAAGACACTGGTTTTGCTTTCAATTAACTTTTTAAATGTATGCTAAAAACACAAATTGGTCCTGGTTCGTTTAGTTCATATTGCCATTTTTAGCACAACCCAAAATATACAACATAAGGATGAGGTTGCAACCTATTTTTTTTTTTGACTGCATTAAAATTCACTCGTTCTTTGTATGTACATACAGTCTTTTTCTACCTGCTTATAACTCAAGAGCTTCTAAAATGCGTGGAATGCTCCAGGAACTCCTGTCCACAAACACACACACAATGATGTGCTGTAAATAGAGCTATGTTGACATGTTCCAGTCTATGAGGACAAACACCAGGTATGCTGAAGCATTTTGCACTTTTTGATGTCACGGTTTAAAAGTCCACATCCTATATTTAGTTCATTTGGTCTGTTGCAGTTATATAATCAGTCAAATAACACTAGAGATAGTTTGCTGCGCATCAAAGTCTGGATGGCAGCTAACAGAGTACACACTTATTCAAAATTAGCATCTCTACCAGAACAATCACAACAGGATTCCATTAAGCCAAACCAGAAAACCACCACAACATTCCATAAAGTGCCAAATTAAGTACTTGGTACGAACTACCATTTCTGAGTGCAATTCAGAACTTGCATGAATTGTTAAAAAAGAAAAAAAAAAAAAAAAAAAAAACCACACGCACAAGTAACAGTTCCAAAAGATATTTTATTTGGCGCCTTATTTCTTAGATTTGAAGTACTCTTCAATGACATCCTTAGCCTGGGACTCTTTGCCATAGTCCTGCAGACGAAGACATGAAAACATTAGACGCATGTTAAATCTTTAACATTTTACTTTCAAAACTGAACATATATAAAAAAAATAAATAAATAAATCATAAATAGAAACAAAAAAAAAAATCATCCTGCTATTCTGTAAATTTAGCTTGTTGCCCTTCTAGGGACCTCAAGAATCAAAACAGGACCAAGAGGCTCGTGTCCAGGCGCTCAATCTGGCCAAGAATTTAAAACCAGATACGGGGCATGAAGAGCCAGTATCTGGTCTGGACTTGGCTCAAACAGCCAAATCTGAAGCCCTGATATTCTTTTAATAAACAACAAATATAAAATCCCAAGGTATTTTACTAGACGTTTTCGATAAACGTAAAGGAAAGGAAGTAAATGAAAAACAGTGTGAACAGGACTACAGTCATAGACACCCACCTTAATGACTACACAGCTGCAGCCCACCACCTTGCGGGGTTTGCCCTCTCTGTCGATCTTGCACAGACCAACCCACTCACCAAGCTTCTTATTGTCGTCAACCTACAAGAGAGCACAGAGACCGTTACAACTTTACGCTTTTAATCAGCCATTTGGGCGTTTCAGCTCAAATCAGGATTAAGAGTCCCAAATAAAAAAATTCTTGGCAATATTCAAGAGAAAACACTTTGCATTTTGGACTTCCATAGAATTTAAACGACTAATAAAAAGTACAATCAACATTTTCTGAAGCTAACATCTGTTGCCAGCCGTGAGAATGGTCTTTAGCTAAATGCAGCAGTTAAGCATGTTCTGGGTGGTCCAAATCAAAAGCCCACCACCAGGTCTTTAGACATGGCTTGGTTACCAATATCAATGCCATTGGAGACCTGGAGCACTGCATATTTCAGGTTTCCTACTCTAAAACACCCAATTCAGTTTGCAAACGGCTCTCGTAATGAAACAAAACCGAATCAGGTGTATTAAAAAGAAAAAAAAACAAAAAAAACCCACACGCGCGTTACCCTAACCCCAATCCACATAATAGCTAAAAAACAAAATATATCACAAATCACTTATTTTAATAAGGGCTACAGTTCAAACACTTTAGGATTTTTTTTCTGCCTGAAAAAGAAGAAAGGTAACTACGACTTCCCACAACTACCCTTCACAGTTTCAAGCAACTTTTATATGTAGCAATTTTGAATTTACATCTTGCTTTTCTGATCATTTCTGTAATCACTCATATTTTCTCCATTTGAAAGTAGACAATTCACTCTATATAGATATTTCTCATGTCTGTAATGTGAAGATATACACAGCGTCTCGTGCACAAGTTCAGTGCAAGACAAAGAACATTTTGATTGCTTTATTTTACAAAAAAAATCCTCTTGCAATGGAGTTTAAAAGTCCAAATTGTAAAAATAAATAAGACATTGAGAAAGTCAGCACAGCTTCCATTGGTGCTGCTAAATGTTGCATTAAACGATTTCCTCATCGCCTCTCCTCACCTTGATGAGGCTGATCTGATGCTCGGCACAGAGAGCCTCCACCAGCTTGACGTACATGGGCTCGTCACAGTTTGCTGCCAGGACGCAGAGATGAGCCTGGCGCCTGTCAATCAAAGAAAGACCAGGATGAGCCTACAATCCCCTCCAACAGGTCCGACCAATCACTTCAACAGTATCTCAGAAAGAAATTGGGTAACGAATGGCAGTTATCCTCAGAGACTTCAGTAGAGGGAGCCAAATTATCATCACAGACACGCAGCGACGTCTAGTTTATTACAGTGGTCGCTTCTTACTTGTCGAGAGCCTTGGCGGCCTCACGGATCCCGCGGGCCAGACCGTCGTGGATGAGTGCGGTCTTCAGCACTTCCGGCAGAGCGGTGTTGACATCCATCACACCTCCGGCAGCGATGCTGTTAATGTACGAAACAACGTCATTGGGGGGGAGGGTAAAGAGTCAGGGGTTCATACATGCTTTTAACAACCTGCGGCTTTTCAGACTGGAGGTCTCACTCATGATTAGAGTGAAGGGGTATCCGACTAAAGACTCAAAGTTCATCACAGCCGAGGTCACCAGAAGAAAAAACACCATCTAATGTTAAACTTAAGAGTTTTAATGTGCCATACACTTAGGACAGACATTTAAAGCTTCGAGAAATATGTACGGGTTCAACAACACGTTAAGATATTAAATAAGCTTGTGGGCTACTATTAGAGATACACCTTTTACCTTCAACTGTATTTAAACACAAAGGAGCTCGTGCTGTTGTTGTTAATGCGTGCAGAAGAAGTTAAGTTACATGGTTTCGAACCCTTTGAGTAAGTAAAACAAGTTTTAACAGCTAAGTATTCAGTACACGTTCGTTATGAATGTATATACTGTGCAGTAAGTGCATACTGAAGTGTGAAGGCACTGAGAACACGATCACTCACCCTTCCTCGGCCATTGTAGATTAGCGATGGATGAGAAGATATATTTCTGAAATACAGGCATAACATAATCGATACATTAATATCCACTCCTTATCATACATCTTTGAGTAGTTTAAACGCAGGATGCTGGGTATTTTAAACCGATTCTGTCAGAGACTACAGAAACTCGCCCTACCTTCCCTCTGACTGCGGGTAAAGAGGACGTCATAGCGTCGACGACATTGATTTAAGCGCGAAAGGCCCCGATGGTGTCCATTTCACTGCCTGCATGAATAGTCAAACGTAACTCTTTGTTGTGACCTTCGGTTACTTATTGTGTGTTACTGTTTTTATTATTACTTGGAAAATATATTGCTCGACAACATTTTAAAACGTTCGTTTTATATTTCTGCCTAATCCACGACGATGGCGCAAACATCTCAATCCACCACTAGGTGGTGCTGTTTACTCCGTGCATAATTTTGCGCCTCAATCAGACTTTGCAGCCAAAACGTGGACATTCACACTTAAAAAATATGAATTGTAAAGGGATTGAATAACACCATTTAAAATGATCTGACAATACATTTTATATAGGTAACGTAATAAACTTTTCTTAAAACCGGAATTTTATGAACCATATTTACTTTTAACCAGCTAGTGTGAGATTATCACACATTTTGGTACGCACTGCAATCAATGCATTAATGTGCAATCTCGGTATAAATTCCTTCCATGCAAGTTTAGGCAGGCCATACTGATGTCTTGTAGTGTGTGTGTGTGTGTGTGTGTGTGAGAGAGAGAGAGAGAGAGAGTCTGCTTGTGGTAGGTGGGGCTGTCAGGTGAAGGTGCCAAAACTTGCTTTCCTGGTCCTTGAGTTGGCAGAGATTACTTTTGTTTTAAAGGTTCAAAAAACCATTCTGCTTCTCCAGCCACTTTTATTTCAACAAAACTTATCACTTTCAGAAGATGTCCATCAAGGTGTATTACAGCAGTGTGAGTGGCTCTAGAGAGGTGTGTATCTCTATTTCTGACTTCTCAGGATGTCAAATTAGATTAGTAAAGTTAACTCTACAGTGGTTTGTGTCTGCAGAAGGATTAAAAAAATCCTAGATGGTGAAAAAACCTGAAGTAAATAACTATATCTTGTCAAAGATGTACAAATATCTTGTCACATGTCTTAAAAAAGAATAGAAACCAGAGTTTATTGTGAGTTGTCACAGGTTCATTGTTTTCCATCTCTGTTTCTTCAGATGAAGCAACAGCAGAGTGCGATTTTTCAATTCCTGGATGCCAAGAAGATCAAATACTTTATGTTGGACATCGCAGAAGCCACGTGCTTGAAGGAGGAGATGAGGAAGAAAGTGGGAAACCCCACAGCTTTGCCCCCTCAGGTCTTTAATGGAGACATATACTGTGGGGTAAGTCTCATCTAGTAGCCGTGTTTTTGATACTGTCTGTAGATCAAGAGAGAGAATTTGCTTCTGTTTTACCTGCATTAAATCAACCTCGAATCAGGAATGGTCAGGCTGATGTTTTATTTAATTTGAAATAATTAGCATTACACTAAACCATGTTAAATCTGTCAAAGGCTATGAGTTTTTCTGTTAGTTATGAGTATTAAGTTGTGATTCACATATGCAGCATTTCTTGAGAATAAGTCTTTTGCAGTTATTAGAAAAAGCAAATAACGTTCAGGCTGTGATGTGATATGAAGCATAAAAAGAACATGGAAATCTTCGAAATGAACTAAATGCAGCTGTTTGGGTTTTGCAACAAGCGTGTTGCAACGCTGAGTCGATTACTGAGAGACACAAAACAGGGTGTAAGTGTTTGTAGTGTATGTTAATGCTATTAATTTGTGTTGTGCAAACAGCACTTGAAACATAAGAGTTTGTATATAGGCACAGGAGACCTGTCTGGCTCGTTTCGTTTCTTGTAAACTCAAACACACCCTTTCAAATGCTCCCATCGACTATAGATGTTTCCACTGCTTGGAATGCTTTCTTGTGATAGTCTGAGATTGCGTTGTGATGCACAAAACGGTGCAAATCTGCAAGAAATCACACAGCTCAGATTCCACACATGCAGTGTGTGTTTAGATGTACTTTACCAGTAAATGCTTTTAAGGATATTCAGATCTGGTTTTCTTTCTCATTTTTTTCTTTGTAAAGACTACATGAAGCTGGTTATAATCTTTGTTTGTGTTCATAGGACTATAAGAAATTTTCTGATGCAATGGAGGATGGGAAACCAGAGGCATTCTTCAAACTCTGAACTACTACTGGCGCACTACACTAAATCCTCGTATACTTTAAGATTATATATGTTAAGAAGACACATTTTATATCATTAAATGAAAAAAAAAAAAAAATTCTATCAAGCCTATCTCTGCTACATTATGTATCACTACATACAGTATCACCTTCCATATTTGGCCACTGGGGTGCAGTAGTGTCTTGAGTACCTAACATTGATTAAACATTGGTGCATTTAATCCACTTGATGCGTTTGAAGCTGTGATTCTTCTTAAAAAATTCCAAACCCATGACAGTAGCTTAATGGCTTATTATAGTTTCCAGGAGGTGTTATTGTCATGATTTCCAGCTGGAGTGCCCACAAGCCCCTCCAGAGGGCACTCCATCCAGAACATCATCAGTCTCAGATACTTCATTTCTCATAACACCCGAGCCTAGAAATTGATTGCACACACACCTGGTTCCTATCAGGAGGACTATTTAAGTCACACTCACATTCACCACATTGCGAAGTCTTGT
>JAUMHE010000080.1:13045748-13062133 GCA_032359235.1 Enteromius mattozi | reverse complement strand
TCGTCACATCGGAGAAATGGCGTCTGCTTCTCGGGCATTTCACATTGTATGAGTCAACATGGCATTTGCACACACAATTCAAATTCATGTTTTTTTTTTGTCTCCCAAATTAATATAAGAAGAGAACGATAAAATAACGTTATTAACCGGTTAATTGCAATTTTTCGTTTCGTTTCTGTTCAGAACGATTAAAATTGATTTTGTTTTCGTTTTTGTTTTTGTTCCAGTTAAATGTCACTTGTTTCCGGTTTTCGTTTTCGTTCCTTGAACCGGTTCAGAGCCCCGATTGTCTGTATTATTCCTGATGCTGTTATTGACCCTGCCTGTCTGACTCTGAATAAATACTGCACTTGGATCCACATGCCTCTGACTCCATTGTTACAGTTATATTAGTCCTTCCTTGCTCTGACTTTTCTTTAAAAATCATAATCATAATTGATGTCATCAAAATTTAATTTCAATTACACTGTAATATTTTATATAGTACTATTATTAGTATAAATATAAAAATGTAGGTAGAATTTTTTATTATTAAAATTGAATAGTTATAGTTAGTTATAGTAGTAATAGTTCTGTTCGCTTTTTCATGAGAAGTGTTTACTGAGGTGTAATAGTGAGGAAAAATATTTTCATGAAATCAGTGTTGTTATAGAGTCAAATACTTAGACCTTTTTATTTTGGAGGACACATTTAGATTGAAATCAAATAATAACTGGTAGACCCTCTATTAAAGAATTGTGTCCTTTATGTTGAAATGTTTGTTATTTGAACAATGTATCTGTCCATTTTATTAGTATTCAACTCGTAACAAATATCTGTATCTATTTATAGAGGAACAACATTTTCTCACGCTGTCTACATCAGCCTCTTATGCTAGCTAATGCAAAACTGCCGCATGCAAAGGCATGCTGGGATATCTGCAGTGTCTCACTGGACTTCTTTAAAAGTTACAGCATGTTGTAAACACATGTAAATAAATTTTAAATGTAGGATGCCAGTTGGTTTTATATGGAATATTTGCCTAAATTGAGACTCTTGAGAAACATAAGAAATCATTAAATCAGTTTTTTAATATACTTTATTAAAAATTAGATTTTTAAGTTATTCGTTTAGATTATGAAAGTAAACAACAGTAACTTCATACATACTTCAGTACAGAGAGGAATGATTCCATTTTACAGAATGTGTGTATATGTGTGTGTTAGTGACATAAAGTAAAACATAATTGTGTCCTGAGAATGGTATGTGTGTGTGCGTAAACATACATGCTTATTCACGTGGAATCATTTAATGAATGGGTGGGAGGAGTGAAGCAAGAAGCATATCACAATGGAGAGTAAATGGAAATGCAGAGAATGTAGGTTTGGGAGTGTGTCTGTTTTGTTTGGGAGGTTTGATTGTGGCAGTAGATTGTCGAAGAAAATCTAGAGTAGACTGTGTGTAAACTTTGTGAAAAAAAACAACTATTCTCCCCAGCTTTGTATAATAGTAGTCACTATATGAACTACATAAACGGGTGAGCTGAAAGTTGAGGCATCACAGTCGGCTATATGCTACATGCTAACATACCCCTGAGAAGAAAAACACACTTTAACACACAATTCAAGAAGAAAAGACTAAACAAGATATGAGTTCTTTTGCTTGTTTTCCAGCAGAAGGAACAAAAGGCTTTAGGAATGAGATGTGAAATTCCAATAATAACACATAAGGTGTTCAAATACTGATTCAGGACCAGTTTTACACTCAGAAAAGCTTTGAAGAGCCATTATGTGTCGTGGAAACACTGAGCTCAGATCAGCACTGAGATCTTAATTCAGGTCAGGATTCTATTTCCTGTTTTGAGGCTGTTTTGGCTTTTGGTCTGAACAAATAGATCAAAGCCTGCGAAAAGGACAACATTATACCAGATTCTTCTGCTGTTTTGCTACATTTCCTTTTGGCTGCTCTGTTTGAACAAAAAAACAACTTCCAAGGGACGTGTACATGCAACCTTGCATACTTATTATTCTCTTTGTGTAGATTAACAATATAAGTCTTATGCGCACAAACATAAGTTCACTTATTCACTCTATCCCTGTATCAAGTTATAAAAAGCAGAATAGGCTTTTCATGCAACACATGTACAATGAAACATAACAGCAACACATATAAATAATTAATTAGGCCATAGAAAACATTTGTAATCCCTGTGAACGCGTGTGTTTAAATAAGGAGAAGTTTGTTAGCTGGAGGAGGGTAGCGTGTGTTTGGCAAAAGCATTGCTGGCAGTTAACGGCTTCAAACCAGGGGGTGAAAGTTACATCACAGGAAAAAGAGGCAAAAACCACAGTGTTTCAGTCTAGGGAAATGTCAATGACGCAGTCTAGGATTCAGAGTCCTGCAGAGAACAGAAGGGAATTCAGTTAGATGTTAATCCTATTCTGTAATCCATAATAATATCATATTAAACAATAATAACACAATATGACAAAAAGGCAACTTAATAATCAATATTTTTATCTTGCTGGTCAGTATAACTATAAAAAACCTAAGAAAACTGCATAATGTGTTTCATAAAATATATATTCTGAATTCACTTTTTTTCCTATTCCATTTGCAAATTGTGTTTTTAAGCATAAATATAACAAAATTAATGGTTAATGCACAACATAAGGAATTAAATACCCAATAGGGGAGGAAAACCAACCATATATTGTATGTGTCAAAATCATTGATTTTTCTTTCAAAAATCGTTAGGATATCAAGTACATCATGTTCCAAAATATATTAAAGCTTAATTTTTGATTAGTAATATGCATTGATAATGAATTCATTTGGACAGTAAAGGCAATTTTCTCAATATTTAGATTTTTTTGAACCCTCAGATTCCAGATTTTCATGTAGTTGTATCTCAGTCAAACATACATCAGTGGAAAGCTTATTTATTCAGCTTTCATTTCAGATTTCTAAATCTCAATAAAAAAACAAACTGACCCTTATGACTGGTTTTGTGGTCCAGGGTCACATATTTTCTAAAAACAGGTTTTATTAATTAAATTAAATTCAATTCAATTCAATTAAAAGACAACTCGGAGTGTGTTTGTACCTTTACAGGGGGCAAACGGAGGAATGTGAACACTGTGTTCGTCTCTTTAGACTGGAAGAAATCTTCATAATCCTGCAAAATGATAGAACGATAATGACTGAAAAGAGTTTTAGCAACAGTAACTGCTTTTGTGCTAAACGAGAACCTGCTGATTATATAAATTATGCCATTTAACATCCGTTAACATAATCTAAAATCAAATTGTTTATTGATATCACTTTATTTGTAACAGTTCTCCCTACCTTGGTCATTCATTCTTTTAAAAATACACAAGGATAGTTTAAATGTGTCTTGCGCTCCATTAGTGTCAAACAGTAAAATCACTGTGACATGTGAAGGAAGCGGATCTGCTGTTCGGATTTGCTACGAGAGCTGTTGGAGGTGGTGTCTAAGAGTAATCAGGATTATTGTAAGATTACATCAGTTGGGCACTCAGCAAAATCCAGACACTTCCAGGAGTCAGTCACAAAATATACAAACCTTACCATAACTCAAGTGTTAAGTCATGAATCATTTCTAAATAAAGATTCAAACTCGTAAATGTCTTATTCATTCTTTAACCATTTATGGCAAGAGAGTCACTCAGTTCCATATTACAACTCTAATTGATATACAGAGAATGTGAAGGTGTGTGCTATGCCTGAAAAATCTTTTTTTTTTTGAAAGAACAGAGCCTCTTACCCTTTCCAGAACCTTATATAAGGCATCTGATGCTTTAATTTGATTGGCTAGAGAAAATGCAATAAATACCATACTAGAATGTAATTGGCTGGAAAAGAGACAACGGTGCTACGCAGCTTACACCATTGGTCTTTGTTTACATGTATTGCTTTTTAATAAACATTCTCTCAAACCAACACAATGTGGACTCATTGGCCAGACAGAGAGCTTTTAGCTTATCATTGATTTAAGTGTCCGAGCAGAATCCCTCAGATGTCTTACAGAACCAATTAATACACATGAATTGAGGTCTGTGGTATATCGATGAAGATATAACCAATGTGCAAGTAACTAACAATCTGTTGCCTTCTGATTTCTGATTGTTGAACAGGTTGAGTGAACATGCTTTAATAGGAGAGTCCAGTGTTGGACGTATCAAGCCTATGAATTAATTTCTAATGAAAATAATTGATGACTCACGCCGCAGTAGTTGTCTCCGTTGAAGATCTGAGGCGGGAGAGGATTGCCCTTTTCAGGTCGTTTCTCCTCAGGAATGTTCTGGTACATCCAGAGCCTCTGATCCTCCAGCATGGTAATGTCTACCTCCTCAAAGCTGATCCGGTTGGCCTCCAGAAAACCCACGATGGCCTGCTGACGTTTCTTCACCTGAGGAATCACACAATCAAGGTCTTTGGTCAAAGATCGTGATAGATCTGTGTTATCAAGTCAAACGTAAGTATTAACATGTATGAGTGTATGAGTAATTATTCATTCACAACTGTCTGAAAAGTTGCGGAAAACAGCTGTTTGTGTCCCAAAAATCTTACTACTAAACATGTCACATCCATCTCCGTTGTGTAATGCAAAATACTTGTTAATAATTTAAAATAGTTTGCAATTTAAATAGTTCGCATTTCTTTGTTTGCCCCCCTTATTATACTGTCATATAAATACTATGTCGTTGATTCTAAAATGCTTTATGCATTTCTAAAGAATTGCAAAATAGTAAATATTGGTTGGAAATAATATGGTGCAATAATATTTACTAACTAAAAGTGTTATTAACCAATTTTGGAATCATCAACCTTTGTCATTTTCAGCCTTTTTGAATTTAACAGTGTTGGCAAAAAGTAAAAGTATTAAGTATTAATATACAGCTGTATGTGCATTAGTGTCTGTAAGTCCATATTGACAACACACAGATGGAAAGCACTCAGTGAAATTCCCATTCGTCAGATGTAGGAGGAGAGTATTGATCAGCACAAAGGGATTTATATGAAACCAAATGTAAAACATACAGTTGGAATTTCAGACACACCTAAAGAAATCCCCTAAAACTTTATAAAATATGACTACGCATTCAAAGCACATCAAATTTATCAAAGAAAACAATAAAAGACTTGTATTTGTGTGGTCAAAAGGTTATTTAACATCTGTTCTATGTCTAGCGTCCTGTGTTTCTGAATCCTTCCCCATATTAACGTTAAATAAACATTTTGTCCTTATCTAACAAACTTGTCTGTCATCCTCTCAGCACTCAGATCTCCATTGTACTGTTTAAAAACTCAATATTTCCATTCCCGTGCAAAAAATACAAAGTACATTTTCCAAAGAATAATCATGTCTTTCTTTAAATTCCTAGCACTTCAGTTAATGAATGCATTAAGAAGTGGCACACAGAGACAAACAGATTTCCAAAATAATAACATTCCTTTTATATTAAACACCTTTCTTAAAAAACAACACAGTAGAGCTAACTGATGCTTAAGTTTTAACATGTAAAGAACTTTAAAACTGGAACACATTTTCACATTTTAGCTATAAAAGCAGTTCTAAACCATGTATCTGGAGCAAAATAAAGGGTTAATTGTGTCATAATTTAGCATCGATCCAAAAACTTTCATTACATTAGAATATAATATAATATTCTAATGTAATAATACAATACTAGAATATAGCATTCTTTAAATTACCTTTTGTTTTTCATAGAAGAATGCAGATTTAACTAAAACTAAATCCATAAAGTCATTACTTGAAAAGATTCAAATACGAAATTGAATAAAATAATAAAAAACCTTAATAAAAAAATTATTAAAAACTATACAGACATATTAAAAAACTACTAAAAATAACAAAAAGGCAACAAAACACATTAAAATAAAAAATAAAACTAAACCTGATTTATTTGTCTGGTTGTATAAATAGTATGGTATCAATATACTAAAATAATACCGGTGTGAAATTAATGACAAAATGTTCAGTTAATTATCCCTTTAAAATAAAAAAATAAAAATAAAAATGTCATATGTATACCTTTAACTGATGATATAGATATAAGTATTTTCCCTCAACAGGCTTCAGAACTAATACTTCTTCAGTCTGCACACCTATCTACAGTATACAAGGCCTCGTTTCAACAACTGTTTGAGAGGACGTGACGTACAAAACACACACATCTACACACCCTATTTTAGCAGTACTAAAGTGTGTTGTCCAGAGTGTTATTGGACATAACCACATTGTGGAGGAGTACAGATGGAGTACAAAATGTCCCTTGCCTCACCTCGCCTCGCCTTGCCTATCTTTGTCTCTCTCCCTCTCTCTGCTGACTTTGCAGAGAGTGTTGCCGGGCGGCCATTGCATGCAGAGCTTTTTAGATGAATTCTGTCACTAAACACACACATACACACACCTGTGCACATAGAAAGCACAAGTGAATAAAGGTTGATACTCAGTGATGCGTTGATGAGTGAATCACATATCTCTCACATCTGTTTGATTGCAAAAAAGAGAGTGAGATTCCTTGTAAAGGTAAACATTAAACATTAAACCCTGTCTGTGCTTTTTAAAAGGTCTATAAAACTCCTGGCCTGATAAACAGAGAGCAGGACAATAGCAGCTCTAGCCTCGTGTCGAACCAGCGAAGCCACACAATGCAGCTATTGTTTTATCCTCAAAACAAAACACTGAAGACGTAGCCATTCTCTGTCTATATGATTCATTTTAAGAACTCAACTTCTCTATGTCTGCAATAATCTGTTATTTAAAATAATAAACGCAGTGTTTTCTGTAAACACTGTCTATCATTAAGTTACATCGTTAGACCAGTTTGTGGTGACAAGTGACTGTCTTTTTTAGTGACTCGTTTTTTAATTCAACCGATTCGTTCAAGAATTTGTTCAGGAAGGAAAACCAGCAATTCACTTGTCTTTGTGTGCGAGTTAATAAAATATCACTACTTTGTGAGACTCACAGCAATTCTGTTGATGTTTTGTTTACTTAAAAAAGTGTTTATACCTAAGTTACTCAGTATTAAATTTTTTTAAATTGTTATATATAAAAGCAAAATTATAATCATGCTGTTATTCCTAATATTCCATGCCTCCTGACTAATATGGACTATATACAGCAATTTTGTCTGTCTGACACACATACTTCATACAATTTAAATTATTGGTCATAGGTATAGCCTATCGATTCATTTATTCCAAGAGCAAAAATGCCTATTCAGTGTTATTTTAATATTAGTATATGCCATTACAGTATTTGTAATGTTTTGAATGACCTTTTTTCTTTTTCATTTTAAGTGTTAGCACTTTTATTGTGTGCTTTTGTCATGTTAATAGTTTATTTAAAAATATTTCTATTTAGCTTCAGTTTTATTTTTATTTTAGTTTTAATAATTTAGTACTTAAACCACTGATCTATAATACAGAATCTAGTCATTATAGATCAAAGACCTAAACCAGTGGCTTCAGATTAAACTTATTTATTACCATTAGTTGCCAAGGCAATATTAATAATGGTTCTTTTTTTGGGTTTATATGTTCATTTAATATTTATATTTTGCTGCATTTCAGCTTTAATAAAAAAATAAATGTAATAGTTTTAGTTAACCATAAAAACACTAATATCTAATTACAGGATAGTTCACAGAGGTATAACAGTATTTGGATGGCCATGTGATCACGAGGTGACCTGCTACATTTAAATTTACTAATAATTTAGGCTACTGATATGACTTGGTTTTGAATGTACATTTTAACTCATTTTTTCACTACATAGAATGTTTGCATGTGTAAACCTTTGGATTAAAAGATGAAGTGCGCTTTTAAAGAAAGACAAATCCCATGAGTGTGTATCATCCTGTTTTGTATCAATGAGCTGTACCATTCAGACTTTCTTAACACGCTTGCTGAGCCTATCACTGTCGAACCTGACTTTCTATTAAGCTCAGCTGACTGAAAATCACTCAGTGAGCGCTCTCAGTCTCAGTCATTCACGTGCAAGTGTTAAGTGCAATGTAGGTGGATGAGTGTAACGAGTGGAAAAGGGTATGACCTTTATAATCCCCCTCTGACCAAAGCTTACGAGAGCTAATGTGAATCAGTGTGTGTTTGTGTAGATGTAAGTAAAAATATTAGCCCTCACTCGTTTGATCCTAAAATCGACCTCTTTTAGTACACATTGGTTTCATCAGCTCCCTTCACATCCTCTTGACACAAAACGAGTTATATAACAAACACATATGTAAACTGAGTGAACACACACACACACACACACACAGTAAGTCAATCCATCCATCACATGTCACTTATTAACTGTAACATTTCATTTTTCCTTTCTAATGATCATCCTAGAAGAATGTTAGCATAAAAGAGATGTTTGCCTATTTATGAGAGCAGTGTGTGCTAAGACCACAGAGACTTAAAAATAGCTCTTTTTGGGTAAACAATCTGAGTTTTGTAGAAATAAGGAGATAGCGGAAATCGGTGCATCTCATTTAGGGTATTACCTCATTCTAGTACTATTAGGTTACAGTGCTGAACTGTACTTGCCTCTCTAACATTCAACAACACATGATTCATCTCCATATCAAAGCTGTCAAATACACAGTGAATCACTGTACAAACATCATCTGATAACCATCAAACGCCAAATGAATGACATCATTTGAAAATATGAACAGTCACCCCTCCTTCATTCCAGTCTCAGTTCAGAGACTGTCATTTCCTCCTTTAAAGAACTAAAAATCAATGTCAGTAGACCAGCCTGCTAAAAGGCTGAAATGTAATCCCAGCTCGTTTCTTGTGCTTTCCCTGCAGGCTGTATAACAGAGCGATTAAAACCGAGCTGATCTGCACGCTAGTGATTGTGGCACTGGAGTTGGCAGTGGGGTTGGCTTTTACTGTAAACATGCACTTTGTCCAACCTCTAAGCTTTATGGCTCTTTGCAGTGCACCAAGGTGGACAACAGCTTTGGATTATCTCAAACACGGCATAAACCATAACCACTGAAAAGCATTTGATAGAAATCATTTCTGAATATACAGATTAGAAAATACCAAAACCAAAACAGTTATACCGTTGGATAATTATTCTTGGAGTGGCATGCAAACACCATGAACATAGATAATTGATTCATGGTTTATATTAAAAGTACCATAGTATTGCTAATTGATTCAGTCACTGTACCCTGGTATCGCCTGGAAGAGAGGGTGGGTTTTCCAGGATGGGTTAAGTTCATTAAGTGGCCCGGGATTACTTAAAAATAAACGACACTCTTATTGACATACTCATATATAACGCGCGTGCACATAAAAACCTTACTAAGTGCCATAAATGTACAATGAAGCGAAGTTATTCATATATTGTTTTATCTACTTAACATATTTTATCTACTTAACATAAATTACAAAGAACAGAATACAAATTAGCTGTCGTTTGATGTCATTCCCAGCACTGTCCAGTTTTACAACAGGCAACTCTGAAATGCGCGATGTAAACATGTTACTCACCGCGACAGACCCGGAGGAGGAGGCGATATACACTCTGATGACCATCGTAATCCTCACTTGCCCTCTCGCGGAAGAATGAAGGCTGGGAAATGTTGCGCTCTCCCTTTCTATAGACTACTTTGGACCTGCGGTGACGTCAACGTCACCCTTTGAAATTAAAGTGAGTGCGCGCGCCCGGTGTTCTATAATAAAGCCGCTCGCGCTCCATCAGTGCACCTCACTCGGGAGCGCGAGAGACTCGCAGCGCTTATCCTCTGGCTAGAGCTCAAGATGTGAATCATGGGAAATGTAGTTTCTATCTCCCACGAAAAACCGAAGGCCATCCTTATCTTATCATGTATTCGATTATCATGTCAAATACCTGAAAAGCTACTTAATTAAATCCTCCTCTCAGACACATAGATTTCTGTCATAGTTAGAATGTTTCTGCGAAGTGTTATCATAATGAAATTATATCACAAACTATTGCATATTAGGAAGGATAGGGAAAACATTGTTGACATTATTTACAGTGGTGTACAAAGCAGTGTTGGGGGTAATGCATTACAAGTAACCAAGTTACGTAATAATATTACTTTTTCCAAGTAACTAGTAAAGTAACGCATTACTTTTTAATTTTAGAGTAATATAACGGAGTTACTTTTTCAAAAAAGTAACGCCAGTTACTTTGTTTTCTTATTTTTTGACTGACCCCATGTTGGGAGAAATCAGAAATACAGAGCATTGTGTGCAGTGTGTGAATACAGTGTAGTTCTAGACTAAATGTGAATGTGCATTAATTCATCTCACTCTCAAAAAACTGATTTAGTATTCATCAAAATGAATTAAAATAAACTCAGAATATGACGCAAACCTGCAAAAATTAAATTACATAAATGTATCTAATCCCATTTTATTAACCAATGTCTTTGCTGCTGACCTTTGATGATCCAGTTCAACCATACTTACAAGCAAAAATGACTTCAAAAACTAACTACTGTGCTTCATTGTTTTTTTATTGCTGAAGAGTATTGCACTTTCTTCTGTATTCTACTTTACAGATGTGAATTTACTTTTTCTTCAGCCTGAGGTTTATTCATTACACTTGTGTGAAATGGCTTTTACATTTGCTATAAATATAACTTCTTATATTAAAAACAAACACTCAAGCTCTGCCCATATTTTAAAAGTAACACGAAAGTACCGCAAAAGTAACGTATGAAAAGTAACTAAGCAACGTAATTAGTTACGTTTTTTAGAGAGTACCGCAATATTGTAATGCATTACTTTTAAAAGTAACTTTTCCCAACACTGGAACAAAGTACATAAAAATGTCCTTAGAATCCCAAGTTTTATTTTATGTTATTTTATTTATTATTATATTTACATTGTATTTATTTGGCAATTTGCATGTTTGTTTTTACTGTGAAGACATAAAAATATATTTTAAATCTAAAATGTTTAAAATCAATAGGACCCAAATTTTATTATTTTGATTTTATTTACATATTTATAATTTTCCTATAACATTTTTCTATTGACAATAGATAACTATAGCCTGATAATATTTTAATAATCTATAATGTATCTATCATGTAGGTGTTATTATCACTACTTGTTTATATATATATATATACATATATATATATATATATCTCTTTCTGACGGGTTTTTGCTCCTTTTAATGCATTACCGCCGCCTGACGCCTATCTGTCAATGTAATATCAGCCGTGCTCAACAAGTGGTGACGGACAGAGGCGCGCACGTTGCCATGGCGAAGCGTCACTATGACACCGGTAGCAGAAGGCGAGGCGTGGATTCAGAGATTTCACCAACTCCTTCAGTAAAGCACATATTCCTCTTCAAAAGCTACACTCTCCTCCAAAATCGACCTCAGATGCCGCTCGATTAAAGGACAGACGACTAAACAACCGCCTTCGCTCTCTCTTTATAGTATCGGATAAGGTTTTGCTAATCGTTTGGCGTCGTCTCTACAGTAGTGTGTGTGTGTGTGTGTTGTCCTAGTTGCACGATATAATCCTAGCTAGCTCGTCATGTAGCTGGCTAGCGAGTTCACGTTACTCGAGCCACATTATGAAGAAACCGACTGTATAATTATGGATACTTAGAGGCGCTAGAAACAGGTAAGTAACGTTACTTTTAAACTGATTTCACACGCGTTGTTGCAGTGTAAGTTCAGCGCTTGCTATTGTTGTTGTCACTCGAAAAACAAAGTACGAACAATCAGGTAGTAAACAAGAAACACTAGAAGCTTCTTAAGATATAAATACACGTATTAAGATACAGCCTTGTTTTGTTTTAAACGAAGACACGTTGACCGCGTTTTTATTGTTTGAAGACACCTGTAGTTGGACTGTTACATTGTTATGTGATTTACAATTCTGCCTTTGTTCTTCTCTTTTGTTATGATATTTGGCAACAGTAACTATAATATCTCCTTTGTTGTAGGTTCATCATAGTATTACGTTATATATTTCTGAATATAGCCTATATAATCTGATTGATATTTGTTGCTGTTATGGTTACTAAGGCTATGTCAACTCCAAATGTTTTCAGTGCTTGATGCCAGCATGTCATACAGTGTATGTATCCAAAACACTGTGAAATAAGATACTTATTGGCAGTATAAAAAGTTTTATCATTAGACTCAGTTAGACTGTATGAGTAGAAAACTCTCTTAAGTTGTGTGATATTGTATCAGTTTTATATTCGCATAGGATTCCTTACCTAAAGGCAAGACAGGTCCTTGGTAGAAAAGAAGGATTTCAATTACAAATTAATGCAGAACTTAATTTGATTTGAGTTTTGGCATTTTTTGCGTTTATCATAATAGAGCAGATCAGTCCTGACAGGAAGAGAAGTGGGAAAGAGATTGGGAGGTTGAACTAAGAAAAGTTTTTGTGAAATAGGGACGCCCATAGTGCAACAACACAACATCCTATCGCCAACGACATGAATGCAGATCTAACTGATTTTAATTTATTATTAGTGACTTAGTTTAAATATGCCTTTACATGCAGGTAGCAAATAGGGCTGGTATTTGGTGAAGGCCCCATAAAACTCAAGAGTTTCTTAATGCAGATATTTAAATATTAACTTTAAATATTTGATCCTAGCTTTTATAGAACTTGTTTCTTTTTGCAAAAATTCAGATTCATGGCACCCCATCATGGGTGTCATGATAAACATTTTACCTTATAATAAACATTTTACTGAAACAGAGATAGGTAAAAGGTGAGGCATGTGTTTAGCATGTCATTAAGCAGTGAATGATATTATTGGCCACTTACAAAAGGGCAGACTGAATCTCCATGGTGACGGTGACCAGAGAGGATATCAGGATTCTGCAGGTCGAGGGACTTGCCAGTAGCCTTACGAACGGGTCATAAATCAAGCTTTTTTATGAATAGGCTATAAAACTAATCTCCTGTAGCTCATTTTTGTCTTTTATCCAGCACTATTGTGTTTTTGTTCTTTGGAACATTTAGTGATTCCTTATTTGTACTTCTGATCTTTATCAACTATTACACTTCACAAAAACAATATATTTCCTGATTTGGTAAGATAGTGTCTGGTTAGAACATAATACAAGTTGAATATGCATTCTAAATGGGTTAGTGTTCGTTATTTGCTTAGTTGTGACTAAATAATAGTAGTGCATATAATTTTATGGCTGAATACATTATTGTTTTTGTGTCTGGACACTGTATCCCCAGCCACATTCTTAGATAAGAATTAATAACATGTCACTGTTGTTAATGAGCGACAAACATGACAGTGGCTTGATGCAGTCTTGATGAAACCTCTCAGACAGCTTGAGAGTGTCACGATTCGCTGAAGGCTCACACACAATCTAATTTGCAAACATACCGTGCCATAGCAATCATGCCTTTTCTGATTTGTGTGTTTGAATGTGTGTGCTGCTTATTAATTGTGAGTGCTTATTAATCAGTCCAGTCTCGGTCTGATCTGTCTCGATCATTGTGAACTGTATTGCAGGGAGAGACATGGACTTGCATGAGGATAATCAGGAATCAGAGTACAGCCGATTGTCTCACCACAGTGACGGGAAAATCTCGGAATCTCCATTTCGATCTGGAAAACAGGAGAAATACAGAAAAGACATTGAGAGCACGGTTGGGGATAATGCACAAACCAGAACGCGAGAGCCAACTGGAGATCCAGACCGGGATCGCTGTTCGGATGGAGAACGTAGCAGTCCGTCTTTCTACTCTGATGATTATGAAAACGTCTCACATTCAGATCGGTCTCTTTCGCCGTCAGCCTCTCCATCTCCACAAAGAAGGGGGAGGTCTAGGAGAGTGTCCAGCAGTCCCTTACATCGAGCAGGTATGCACTTAAATTATATGTAAACACACAAGTCATATTGAAATCATATTGAAAATCTATGTAGAAAAATAAAATTTAAACCCATAAATAAACAGGACTTTTAAGGATTTAGAAAATTAAAAACAAAGAAACTTTATGATGTAAAACTATGAAAAAAAATATTTAAGATTCTGCACTATATCTAGGTCACTAATCTAATAAGAATACATCACAATTTGAACGAACTTGTGTAGTTCAAATAACTTCAGCACAGTACCATATTTATGTAAAAAAAAAAACTTGTTTACTTTTCCTTTTCACACACCATAATGGAACAAATTAATCTGCTATTCAGAAGGACAAATAATTTGTGTACACCTTCTGAAGCATGTGAAATTAGTCAGATTTCTCCTCTTATCCACCAGTTACAGGTATAATGTAATTAACATGATGATCAAGGTAATCAGAAACTGAATTCTGTGGTGATTTGGTACCACTGATACATATATATATTTATACACACACATATACATATACATGATATACCCAGGATATGAGAGATTGGCAGCAGTTTAATTTTCTCACTCAAAATATACTCAGTTGTCCAATCATATAAATGAGTTCTTGGTGTATATGTCTCACGAAACCTGTGAAGGACATGACCAGGTCTAAAATCTATTTTGCTTAAATAATATGAAGCCAATTTTGAGGACCAAGATTTTTGCCTTACAACAATGTATCACAGTTTAGCACATTTAAAGAATATTTAGAATTTTAATACCATAATGCTTGGCAGTTAACAGATTTTCAAATAATATAATTTAAATGTTGACTAGATGTGCGTGACTATCAGAAAATGTGATGATGCAGCAAGTCCTAATTATCCTAAAAGTAGGTTTCAGCTTTTTTGTGCAAAATGTATATTTTATTTTTTATTTTGTTATTTGAAGTAAAATATAATCTATTAACCTTTAAATTGACTGAAGTATTATATAATGAGAATAACTGTGTTTGCAGTACCAATAATGACCAGCAGATTGCACAAGAGATCAGCATCAAGTGTCTTCTGTATGTTTTTTTTTTTTTTTGACTAATACTTATTCAGGAGGTTGCATTAAATTGATAAAAAGTGACAAAGATGGTAACACTTTACAATAAGGTGTCATTTGTTAACAAATTTCCTGTATTAACTAACATGAACAAACAATGAACAGTACATTTATTACGATATTTATTAATCTTTGTTAATGTTAGTTCAAGAAAATACAGTTGTTTGTTCATGTTAATTCACAATGCATTGTAGATGCTGAAATTAACACTAAGAAATGCTGTTGAAGTGTTCATTCTTAGTTCATGTTAATTTGCAAAAACTCAGATTTGAACAATTCAAAAAAAAAAATTTTTTTTCATTGTACATTCTAATTAATTTCAATCAAACTGTAGTTTGGTTATTTTGACAAGGCTAAAAAAGAACAAACTTTTGAACTAAGTTGTAATATTCATTTATGTGGTTGTAGCTGCATATGTTTTTGTTTAATTACTTATGTGTACTTCTATTGATTTTTCTTTTCAGGTGTACGTAAAGGTGTTTCACGCCGTCTCCCGCCCCACTCCCATCATCCTCAGCAGCGGTCAGGAGGCATCCGATCCCAAACTTTGAGTAAAGACACTCCATCCAAAGAAGTGGACCCGGTCACCAAACGCATGCTGTCTGCCCGCCTGCTAAAGATCAACGAGTTGAAGAACGCATTGTCTGAGCTGAGGCTGCATTCGGACGAGTTGCAGCGTGAGAACCGTTTACTGCGACAGATGCAGCTGCGGCAAGAGAAAGCTCTGCATCGCTACAATGACACAGAAAGTGAGATCTCGCAGCTGTTGTCTCGTCACAACAATGAGACTCATGTACTGCGTGAGAGGCTGAGACGCAGTCAAGAGAACCAGCGCACAGCTGAGCGCAGCCTCAGGGAAACGGACGCCCAGCTCCAGCGCTGTCGCAGCCAGCTGCAGAAACTGCAGCAACTTGCAGATGACCAGAATCTTGGAGAGAGGGAGGAACTCTCACGAAAACTAACATGCACTCAAAGCAAATTACAAGAAAGTGAACGCAGAGTAAAGGTAAAATAAATTACATCAATCACAGTGCAGTGCTCAACAATATGCATGGCCCACTTTCCCAGGGCAAAATGCCACTTGTTGAGCTATAGCACTATACCAAACATGCATTTTTATGTCTTGCACAAAACTTCTTTATATATTTACTTTTACCATTCTTATGTTGTTGGATAAATGAGTTTGATGCATTAATATGCATACAGCTGTTACCAGAGGAAATGAACTTACTTTTAGGGCAGGGGTGGGGAACGTTGATCCTGGAGGGCCACTCTTCTGCAGAGTTTAGCTCCAACCCTGAGGAAAAAAATACCTACCTGCATTCTAAAGATCTCAATTAGCTGATTCAGGTGTGTTTGATTAGGGTTGGAGCTAAACTCTGCAGGGACACCGGCCCTCCAGGA